>JAJUPC010000622.1:0-160113 GCA_023614405.1 Avena insularis | reverse complement strand
CATAACATGGAGCGAGTAAAAGTACTTATCGATAATGAGGTAGAACTAGGTGTGGAATGATAGGCGATCAAACCTCGGATAAGTAGAATATCGTGTGACAAAGGGAATTGGTTTAGTATGTTAATGGTTCTATCGATCACAGTAATGGTTGAGTATGTAGGAGCCATTATGGATCTCATTGATCGGAGAGGTGTCTTCATCATGTAATATTCACAAATTGACACAAGGTTAAGTTGTTTTAAGTAGATATGGAATATGCTTTGGAGACCGAATGTTGTTGAGTCTAAAATGGATCCGGACATCAGGGATCCGGAATGGTCGGAGAATAGATTCATACATGTTTGGGATCATTTTCTAAAAATTAGGAAATTTTAATTATGGTGTTTTCATGAGTTATTCTAGAAGGTTTGGAATGTTCTAGAAGGTTCTAGAGGATTTCTTGGGTTTACTTGAAAACCAAGGAAGGATCAAGGAGTCCAAAAACTGGAGATCGTTTTAGTGGGGAGGAGATTTCATTTCCTTGACCCCAGGAGGAGGAGTTACAAGGACTCCCCCGATACATGTTTGAGAGTTATGACCCTTACATAGAAGGAGGGTTTTACCCTCTTTGGCTCTCTCTGAGTTATTCCACCTCTCTCCTTTGGTGCTTCTACATGCATGGGCGAAGCCCGATGCATGTTTAAGGGATGACCACCACCACCTGCGTTCTTGTGTGATTCGTGGAAGATCTATACCTCCACGTTCTTTGGAGCAGGAACCATTTACGATCTTGAGATTGATCTAATATGTTCTCTGAGGGTTATGACCCGTTGCTCATATCTAATGGTTAGATCTTGGCTTTTATCTAGATTAGATAAATTTTTGTTTTCCATGCTACCACTTTTTTGGTGCTCCGCGTGGATTTCATGGACCGTTAGACCCGATGCATGTTTAAGGGAATGACCAACAATTCGTAGTTCTTGTGTTTTATGACCGTTTTCATGAGCTATTCCACAGTTCTAGGGTTTCAGGTGAATTAGCGACCATTAGAACGATACATGTTTGACAATTTTAGGCCAAAAACTCATTTTTCACGTTTATAGTAGTTTTCATGAGTTATTGCCTTACAGTTTTTGGGTTCTTGGTGATTTACGATCCTAAGACGATACATGTTTGAGAGTTATGACCAAAAACTCGCCGTTTTCGTTTTAGGGTCATTTTATGAGTTATTCCACACTTTTTTTGGTGCTCCACGGGATTTTCATGGACCATTAGACCGATGCATGTTTAGGGGATGACCAATAATTACGTCGTTCTTGTGATTTATGACCCTTTTCATGAGCTGTTCCACACTTCTAGGGTTTCGAATTACAACGACCATTAGACCCGATGCATGTTTGACAATTTTAACCAAAAAATTGTCGATTTCACATATTATGGCCGTTTCATGAGTTATTGCCCACAGTTTTGGGGTTCTAGGGTGATTTACAACGCCCCTAAGACCCGATACATGTTTGAGAGTTATGACCAAAAACTTGTCGTTTTTCACGTTTTATGGCCGTTTTCGTGAGCTATTGCACCCTGTTTTGGTGCTCTTGGGATTTACGATCCTAAGACCCGATACATGTTTGAGTTATGACCAAAAACTCATCGTTTTCGCGTTTAGGGTCATTTTCATGAGTTATTCCACACTTTTTGGTGCTCACGAGGATTTTCATGGACCATTAGACGATGCATGTTTAAGGGGATGGCCAATAATTCGGTGTTCTTGTGTTTTATGACCGTTTTCATGAGCTATTCCAGTTCTAGGGTTTGGGCGAATTACAGCGACCATTAGACCCGATACATGTTTGACAATTTAACCAAAAATTGTCGATTTATTATGTGTAAGCCGTTTTCATGAGTTATTTTGGGGTTCGGTAAGACCCGATACATGTTTGAGAGTTATGACCAAAAACTTCGTCATTTTCACGTTTATGGCCGTTTTAGTGAGGTATTGCACCTTGTTTGGCGCTCTTGGGGATTTAGCGATCGATACATGTTTGAGAGTTATGACTAAAAACTCATCGTTTGTTTAAGGGTCATTTATGAGTTATTCACACTTTTTGGTGCTCCGTGGATTTTCATGAACCATTAGACCCGATGCATGTTTAAGGGGATGACCAATAATTAAATCGTTCTTGTGTTTTATGACCGTTTTCATGAGCTATTCCACCGTTCTAGGGTTTGAGGCGAATTACAGCGACCATTAGACCCGATACATGTTTGACAATTTTAACCACAAATTGTCGATTTCACATATTATGGCCGTTTTCATGAGTTGTGCCCACAGTTTTGGGGTTCGGTGATTTACAACCCTAAGACGATACATGTTTGAGAGTTATGACCAAAACTTCGTTTTCACGTTTTATGGCCGTTTTCGTGAGCTGTTGCACCTTGTTTTTGGCTCTTGGGGATTTTAGCGATGCTAAGACCCAATACATGTTTGAGAGTTATGACCAAAAACTCATCGTTTTCGCGTTTTGGGTCATTTCATGAGTTATTCCACACTTTTTGGTGCTCACAGGATTTTCATGGACCATTAGACCGATGCATGTTTAAGGGATGACCAATAATTACGTCGTTCTTGTGTTTTATGACCATTTTCATGAGCTATTCCACGGTTCTAGGGTTTGAGGCGAATTACAACGACCATTAGACCCGATACATGTTTGACAATTTTAACCAAAAATTGTCGATTTACATAATATGGCCGTTTTCATGAGTTATTGCAGTTTTGGGGTTCGGGGTGATTTACAATGACCCTAAGACCCGATACATGTTTGAGAGTTATGACCAAAAACTTCGTCATTTTCACGTTTATGGCGTTTTCGTGAGGTATTGCACCTGTTTTGGCGCTCTTGGGGATTTACGATGCCAAGGCCCGATACATGTTTGAGAGTTATGACCAAAAACTCATCGTTTTGGCGTTTTAGGGTCATTTTCATGAGTTATTCCACACTTTTTGGTGCTCACGGGGATTTTCATGGACCATTAGACCCGATGCATGTTTAAGGGATGACCAATAATTACGTCGTTCTTGTGTTTTATGAACGTTTTCATGAGCTATTCCACAGTTCTAGGGTTTGAGGCGAATTAGCGACCATTAGACCCGATACATGTTTGACAATTTTAACCAAAAATTGTCGATTTTCATATTATGGCGTTTTCATGAGTTATTGCTTACAGTTTTGGGGTTCGGGGTGATTTACAACGATGCTAAGACCCAATACATGTTTGAGAGTTATGACCAAAAACTCATCGTTTTTGCGTTTTAGGGTCATTTCATGAGTTATTCCACACTTTTTGTGCTCACGTGGATTTTCATGAACCATTAGACGATGCATGTTTAAGGGATGACCAATAATTAAATCGTTCTTGTGTTTTATGACCGTTTTCATGAGCTATTCCACAATTCTAGGGTTTCTGGGCGAATTACAATGACCATTAGACCCGATACATGTTTGACAATTTTAACCAAAAAATTGTCGATTTCACATATTATGGCCGTTTACATGAGTTATTGCCCAGTTTTGGGGTTCGGGGTGATTTACGACCCTAAGACCCGATACATGTTTGAGAGTTATGACCAAAAACTTCGTCGTTTTCACGTTTTATGGCCGTTTCATGAGCTATTGCACTTGTTTTGGCGCTCTTGGGGATTTAGCGATCCAAGACCCGATACATGTTTGAGTTATCACCAAAAACTCATCGTTTTCGCGTTTTAGGGTCATTTTCATGAGTTATTCCACACTTTTTTGGTGCTCCACGAGGATTTTCATGGACCATTAGACCCGATGCATGTTTAAGGGGATGACCAATAACTCGTCGTTCTTGTGTTTTACGACCATTTTCATGAGCTATTCCACAGTTCTAGGGTTTCAGGGCGAATTACAACGACCATTAGACCCGATACATGTTTCACAATTTTAACCAAAAAATTGTCGATTTCGCATATTATGGCGTTTTCATGAGTTATTGCCCACAGTTTTGGGGTTCGGTGATTTACGACCCTAAGACCCGATACATGTTTGAGAGTTATGACCAAAAACTTCGTTTTCACGTTTTATGGCCGTTTTAGTGAGCTATTGCACCTTTTGGCGCTCTTGGGGGATTTACAGCGATCAAAGACCGATACATGTTTGAGTTATGAACAAAAACTCATCGTTTTCGCGTTTTAGGGTCATTTTCATGAGTTATTCCACACTTTTTTGGTGCTCCACGAGGATTTTCATGGACCATTAGACCCGATGCATGTTTAAGGAGATGACCAATAATTAAATCGTTCTTGTGTTTTATGACCATTTTCATGAGCGATTCCACAGTTCTAGGGTTTGAGGCGAATTACAGCGACCATTAGACCCGATACATGTTTGACAATTTTAACCAAAAATTGTCGATTTACATATTATGGCCGTTTTCATGAGTTATTGCCCACAGTTTTGGGGTTCGGGGTGATTTATGACCCTAAGACCCGATACATGTTTGAAGTTATGACCAAAAACTTCGTCGTTTTCACGTTTATGGCCGTTTTCGTGAGGTATTGCATTTGGCGCTCTTGGGGATTTAGCGATCAAGACGATACATGATTGAGAGTTATGACCAAAAACTCACCGTTTTCGCATTTTAGAGTCATTTTCATGAGTTATTCCACACTGTTTTGGTGCTCCACGGGGATTTTCATGGACCATTAGACCCGATGCATGTTTAAGGGGATGACCGATAATTCGTCGTTCTTGTGGTTTATGACCATTTTCATGAGCTATTCCACAATTCTAGGGTTTTAGGGCGAATTACAACGACCATTAGACCCGATACCTGTTTGAGAAATTTAACCAAAAAATTGTCGATTTCTATATTATGGCCGTTTTCATGAGTAATTGCCCACAGTTTTGGGGTTCGGGGTGATTTACGACCTAAGACCCGATACATGTTTGAGAGTTATGACCAAAAACTCATCGTTTTTCACGTTTTATGGCCGTTTTCGTGAGCTATTGCACATTGTTTTGCCGCTCTTAGGGATTTACAACGATCCTAAGACCCGATACATGTTTGAGAGTTATGACTAAAAACTCATCGTTTTTGCGTTTTAGGGTCATTTTCATGAGTTATTCCACACTGTTTTGGTGCTCGACGGTGATTTTCATTGACAATTTGACCCGATGCATGTTTAAGGGGATGTCCTACTATTCGTCTTTCTTGTGTTTTTTGACCATTTTCATGAGGTTTTCCACAGTTCTTGGGTTTGAGGCGAATTACAGCGACCATTAGACCCGATACATGTTTGACAATTTTAACCAAAAAATTGTCGATTTACATATTATGGCGTTTTCATGAGTTATTGCCCACAGTTTTGGGGTTCGGGGTGATTTACAATGACCTAAGACCCGATACATGTTTGAGAGTTATGACCAAAAACTTCGTCGTTTTCACGTTTATGGCGTTTTAGTGAGCTATTGCACACTTTTTGGCGCTCTTGGGGATTTAGCGATCCAAAGACCCGATACATGTTTGAGAGTTATGACCAAAAACTCATCGTTTTTCGCGTTTTAGGGTCATTTCATGAGTTATTCCACACTTTTTGGTGCTCCGGGATTTTCATGGACCATTAGACGATGCATGTTTAAGGGATGACCAATTCGTCGTTCTTGTGTTTTATGACCATTTTCATGAGCTATTCCACCGTTCTAGGGTTTGAGGCGAATTACAGCGACCATTAGACCCGATACATGTTTGACAATTTTAACCAAAAATTGTCGATTTACATATTATGGCCGTTTTCATGAGTTATTGCCCAGTTTTGGGGTTCGGGTGATTTAGCGACCCTAAGACTCGATACATGTTTGAGAGTTATGACCAAAAACTCATCGTTTTCACGTTTAAGGGTCATTTTATGAGTTATTCCACACTTTTTTGGTGCTCACGGGGATTTTCATGGACCATTAGACCCGATGCATGTTTAAGGGATGACCGATAATTCGTCGTTCTTGTGTTTTATGACCATTTTCATGAGCTATTCCACAGTTCTAGGGTTTGAGGTGAATTACAACGACCATTAGACCCGATACATGTTTGACAATTTAACCAAAAATTGTCGATTTACATATTATGGCCGTTTTCATGAGTTATTGCCCACAGTTTTGGGGTTCGGGGTGATTTACAATGACCCTAAGACCCGATACATGTTTGAGAGTTATGACCAAAAACTTCGTCGTTTTCACGTTTATGGCCGTTTCATGAGCTATTGCACCTGTTTTGGCGCTCTTGGGGATTTAGCGATCCTAAGACCCGATACATGTTTGAGAGTTATGACCAAAAACTCATCGTTTTTGCATTTTAGGGTCATTTCATGAGTTATTCCACACTTTTTGGTGCTCACGAGGATTTTCATGGACCATTAGACCCGATGCATGTTTAAGGGATGACCAATAATTAAATCGTTCTTGTGTTTTATGACCGTTTTCATGAGCTATTCCACAGTTCTAGGGTTTCAGGGCGTATTACAACGACCATTAGACCCGATACATGTTTGACACTTATAACCAAAAATTGTCGATTTACATATTATGGCGTTTTCATGAGTTATTGCCCAGTTTTGGGGTTCGGGGTGATTTACAACGACCTAAGACCCGATACATGTTTGAGTTATGACCAAAAACTTCGTCGTTTTCACGTTTATGGCCGTTTTAGTGAGCTATTGCACCTGTTTTGGCGCTCTTGGGGATTTAGCGATCCAAAGACCCGATACATGTTTGAGTTATGACCAAAAACTCATCGTTTTCGCGTTTAGGGTCATTTTCATGAGTTATTCCACACTTTTTGGTGCTCACGGGGATTTTCATGGACCATTAGACCGATGCATGTTTAAGGGATGACCAATAATTCGTCGTTCTTGTGTTTTATGACCATTTTCATGAGCTATTCCACAGTTCTAGGGTTTGAGGCGAATTACAACGACCATTAGACCCGATACATGTTTGACAATTTTAACCAAAAAATTGTCGATTTTGCATATTATGGCCGTTTTCATGAGTTATTGCCCACAGTTTTGGGGTTCCAGGGTGATTTACAACGATGCTAAGACCCGATACATGTTTGAGAGTTATGACCAAAAACTCATCGTTTTCGCGTTTTGGGGTCATTTTCATGATTTATTCCACACTGTTTTGGTGCTCCACGGGGATTTGCATGGACCATTAGACCCGATGCATGTTTAAGGGGATGACCAACAATTCGTCGTTCTTGTGTTTTATGACCATTTTCATGAGCTATTCCACCGTTCTAGGGTTTGAGGCGAATTACGACCATTAGACCCGATACATGTTTGACAATTTTAACCAAAAATTGTCGATTTACATATTATGGCGTTTTCATGAGTTGCCCAGTTTTTGGGGTTCGGTGTTTTAAAACGACCCTAAGACCAATACATGTTTGAGAGTTATGACCAAAAACTCGTCGTTTTTCACGGTTTATTGCCGTTTTAATGAGCTATTGCACCTTTGTTTGGCGCTCTTGGGGATTTAGCGATCCTAAAACCCGATACATGTTTGAGAGTTATGACCAAAAACTCATCGTTTTCGCGTTTTAGGGTCATTTCATGAGTTATTCCACACTGTTTTGGTGCTCCACGTGGATTTTCATGGACCATTAGCCCCGATGCATGTTTAAGGGATGACCAATAATTCGTCGTTCTTGTGTTTTATGACCATTTTCATGAGCTATTCCACAGTTCTAGGGTTTGAGTAATTACAACGACCATTAGACCGATACATGTTTGACAATTTTAACCAAAAATTGTCGATTTACATATTATGGCCGTTTTCATGAGTTATTGCCCAGTTTTGGGGTTCGGGGTGATTTACTGACCCTAAGACCCGATACATGTTTGAGAGTTATGACCAAAAACTTCGTCGTTTTCACGTTTATGGCCGTTTAGTGAGCTATTGCACCTTTGTTTTGGCGCTCTTGGGGATTTAGCGATCCTAAGACCCGATACATGTTTGAGAGTTATGACCAAAAACTCATCGTTTTCGCGGTTTAGGGTCATTTTCATGAGTTATTCCACACTGTTTTGGTGCTCCACGGGGATTTGCATGGACCGTTAGACCCGATGCATGTTTAAGGGGATGACCAACAATTCGTCGTTCTTGTGTTTTATGACCGTTTTCATGAGCTATTCCACAGTTCTAGGGTTTCAGGGCGAATTACAACGACCATTAGACCCGATACATGTTTGACAATTTTAATCAAAAAATTGTCCATTTCGCATATTATGGCCGTTTTCATGAGTTATTGCCCATAGTTTTGGGGTTCCAGGGTGATTTACAACGACCCTAAGACCCGATACATGTTTGAGAGTTATGACCAAAAACTCGTCGTTTTTCACGTTTTATGGCCGTTTTCATGAGCTATTGCACACTGTTTTGGCGCTCTTGGGGGATTTACAGCCCCGATACATGTTTGAGAGTTATGAGCAAAAACTCATCGTTTTCGCGTTTTAGGGTCATTTTCATGAGTTATTCCACACTGTTTTGGTGCTCCACAGGGATTTGCATGGACCGTTAGACCCGATGCATGTTTAAGGGGATAAGCAACAATTCATCGTTCTTGTGTTTTATGACCGTTTTCATGAGCTATTCCACAGTTCTAGGGTTTTAGGGCGAATTACAACGACCATTAGACCCGATACATGTTTGACAATTTTAACCAAAAAATTGTCGATTTCGCATATTATGGCCGTTTTCATGAGTTATTGCCCACAGTTTTGGGGTTCCAGGGTGATTTACAACGACCCTAAGACCCGATACATGTTTGAGAGTTATGACCAAAAACTCGTCGTTTTCACGTTTTATGGCCGTTTTATGAGTATTGCACCTGTTTTTGGCGCTCTTGGGGGATCCAAAGACCCGATACATGTTTGAGAGTTATGACCAAAAACTCATCGTTTTCGCGTTTTAGGGTCATTTTCATGAGTTATTCCACACTGTTTGGTGCTACACGGGGAATTTCATGGACCATTAGACGATGCATGTTTAAGGGATGACCAATAATTCGTCGTTCTTGTGTTTTATGACCATTTTCATGAGCTATTCCACAGTTCTAGGGTTTGAGCGAATTACAGCGACCATTAGACCGATACATGTTTGACAATTTTAACCAAAAATGTCGATTTACATATATTATGGCCGTTTTCATGAGTTATTGCCCACAGTTTTGGGGTTCTAGGGTGATTTACAACGACCCTAAGACCCGATACATGTTTGAGAGTTATGACCAAAAACTCGTCGTTTTTCACGTTTTATGGCCGTTTTCGTGAGCTATTGCACACTGTTTTGGCGCTCTTGGGGGATTTACAACGATCCAAAGACCCGATACATGTTTGAGAATTATGTCCAAAAACTCGTCGTTTTCGCGTTTTAGGGTCATTTTCATGAGTTATTCCACACTTTTTTGGTGCTCCACGGGGATTTTCATGGACCATTAGACCCGATGCATGTTTAAGGGGATGACCAACAATTCGTTGTTCTTGTGTTTTATTACCGTTTTCATGAGCTATTCCACAGTTCTAGGGTTTAAGGGCGAATTACAGCGACCATTAGACCCGATCCATGTCTGACAATTTTAACCAAAAATTTGTCGTTTTTCTCTTTTTATGGCCGTTTTCTTGAGTTATTGCACACTGTTTTGGGGTTCTTGGGTGATTTACAACGACCCTAAGACCCGATACATGTTTGAGAGTTATGACCAAAAACTCGTCGTTTTTCACGTTTTATGGCCGTTTTCGTGAGGTATTGCACACTTTTTTGGTGATCCACGTGGATTTTCATGAACCATTAGACCCGATGCATGTTTAAGGGGATGACCAATAATTCGTCGTTCTTGTGTTTTATGACCGTTTTCATGAGCTATTCCACAATTCTAGGGTTTCAGGGCGAATTACAACGACCATTAGACCCGATACATGTTTGACAATTTTAACCAAAAAATTGTCGATTTCACATATTATGGCCGTTTTCATGAGTAATTGCCCACAGTTTTGGGGTTCCAGGGTGATTTACTACAACCCTAAGACCCGATACATGTTTGAGAGTTATGACCAAAAACTCGTCGTTTTTCACGTTTTATGGCCGTTTTCATGAGCTATTGCACACTGTTTTGGCGCTCTTGGGGGATTTACTACGCCGATACATGTTTGAGAGTTATGACCAAAAACTCATCGTTTTCGCGTTTTAGGGTCATTTTTATGAGTTATTCCACACTTTTTTGGTGCTCCACGGGGATTTTCATGGACCATTAGACCCGATGCATGTTTAAGGGGATGACCAATAATTCGTCGTTCTTGTGTTTTATGACCATTTTCATGAGCTATTCCACAGTTCTAGGGTTTCAGGGCGAATTACAACGACCATTAGAACCGATACATGTTTGACAATTTTAACCAAAAAATTGTCGATTTCGCATATTATGGCCGTTTTCATGAGTTATTGCCCACAGTTTTGGGGTTCCAGGGTGATTTACAATGACCCTAAGACCCGATACATGTTTGAGAGTTCTGACCAAAAACTCGTCATTTTTCATGTTTTATGGCCGTTTTCGTGAGGTATTGCACACCGTTTTGGCGCTCTTGGGGGATTTACAACGATCCAAAGACCCGATACATGTTTTTGTGTTATGACCAAAAACTCTTTGTTTTCGCGTTTTAGGGTCTTTTTTTTTTGTTATTCCACACTTTTTGGTGCTCACGGGGATTTTCATGGACCATTAGACCGATGCATGTTTAGGGATGACCAATAATTAAATCGTTCTTGTGTTTCATGACCATTTTCATGAGCTATTCCACAGTTCTAGGGTTTGAGGCGAATTACAGCGACCATTAGAACCGATACATGTTTGACAATTTTAACCAAAAATTGTCGATTTCGCATATTATGGCAGTTTGCATGAGTTATTGCCAACAGTTATGGGGTTCCAGGGAGATTTACAATGACACTAAGACCCGATACATGTTTGAATGTTATGACCAAAAACTTCGTCGTTTTCACGTTTTATGGCCGTTTTATGAGCTATTGCACCTTTGTTTGGCGCTCTTGGGGATTTAGCGATCCAAAGACCCGATACATGTTTGAGAGTTATGACCAAAAACTCATCGTTTTCTCGTTTTAGGGTCATTTTCATGAGTTATTCCACACTTTTTTGGTGCTCCACGGGGATTTTCATGGACCATTAGACCCGATGCATGTTTAAGGGGATGACCAATAATTCAACGTTCTTGTGTTTTATGACCATTTTCATGAGCTATTCCACAGTTCTAGGGTTTGAGGCGAATTACAGCGACCATTAGACCCGATACATGTTTTACAATTTTTAGCAAAAATGTCGATTTCATATTATGGCCGTTTTCATGAGTTATGCTTACAGTTTTGGGGTTCGGGGTGATTTACTGACCCTAAGACCCGATACATGGTTGAGTTATGACCAAAAACTCGTCGTTTTTCACGTTTTATGGCCGTTTTCGTGAGGCACACTGTTTTGGCGCTCTTGGAGGATTTACAACGATCCAAAGACCCGATACATGTTTGAGAAGTATGACCAAAAACTCATCATTTTCGCGTTTTAGGGTCATTTTCATGAGTTATTCCACACTTTTTTGGTGCTCCACGGGGATTTTCATGGACCATTAGACCCGATGCATGTTTAAGGGGATGACCAATAATTCGTCGTTCTTGTGTTTTATGACCATTTTCATGAGCTATTCCACAGTTCTAGGGTTTGAGGCGAATTACAGCGACCATTAGACCCGATACATGTTTGACAATTTTAACCAAAAATTGTCGATTTACATATTATGGCCGTTTTCATGAGTTATTGCCCACAGTTTTGGGGTTCGGGTGATTTACTATGACCCTAAGACGATACATGTTTGAGAGTTATGACCAAAAACTTCGTCGTTTTTCACGTTTATGGCCGTTTTGGTGAGCTATTGCACACTTGTTTTGGCGCTCTTGGGGATTTACAGCGATCCTAAGACCGATACATGTTTGAGTTATGACCAAAAACTCATCGTTTTAGCGTTTAGGGTCATTTTCATGAGTTATTCCACACTTTTTGGTGCTCCACGGGGATTTTCATGGACCATTAGACCCGATGCATGTTTAAGGAGATGACCAATAATTCGTCGTTCTTGTGTTTTATGACCATTTTCATGAGCTATTCCACAGTTCTAGCGTTTGAGGCGAATTAGCGACCATTAGACCCGATACATGTTTGACAATTTTAACCAAAAAATTGTCGATTTCACATATTATGGCCGTTTTCATGAGTTATTGCCCAGTTTTGGGGTTCGGGGTGATTTACAACGACCCTAAGACCCGGTACATGTTTGAGAGTTATGACCAAAAACTCATCGTTTTCGCGTTTTAGGGTCATTTTTATGAGTTATTCCACACTTTTTTGGTGCTCCACGTGGATTTTCATGGACCATTAGACCCGATGCATGTTTAAGGGGATGACCAATAATTCGTCGTTCTTGTGTTTTATGACCATTTTCATGAGCTATTCCACAGTTCTAGGGTTTTAGGGCGAATTACAGCGACCATTAGACCCGATCCATGTCTAACAATTTTAACCAAAAAATTGTCGATTTACATATTATGGCCGTTTTCATGAGTTATTGCCCACAGTTTTGGGGTTCGGTGATTTACGACCCTAAGACCCGATACATGTTTGAGAGTTATGACCAAAAACTTCGTCGTTTTCACGTTTATGGCCGTTTTGTGAGCTATTGCACCTTTGTTTTGGCGCTCTTGGGGATTTACAACGATCCTAAGACCCGATACATGTTTGAGAGTTATGACCAAAAACTCATCGTGTTCGCCTTTTAGGGTCATTTTCATGAGTTATTCCACACTATTTTGGTGCTCCGCGGGGATTTGCATGGACCGTTAGACCCGATGCATGTTTAACGGGATGACCAACAATTTGTCGTTCTTGTGTTTTATGACTGTTTTCATAAGCTATTCCACTGTTCTAGGGTTTCAGGGCGAATTACAACGACCATTAGACCCGATACATGTTTGACAATTTTAACCAAAAAAATGTCGATTTCGCATATTATGGCCGTTTTCATGAGTGATTGCCCACAGTTTTGGGGTTCCAGGGTGATTTACAACGACCCTAAGACCCGATACATGTTTGAGAGTTATGACCAAAAACTCGTTGTTTTCACATTTTATGGCCGTTTTCGTGAGCTATTGCACCCTGTTTTGGCGCTCTTGGCGGATTTACAACGATCCTAAGACCCGATACATGTTTGAGAGTTATGACCAAAAACTCATCGTTTTCGCGTTTTAGGGTCATTTTCATGAGTTATTCCACACTGTTTTGGTGCTCCACGGGGATTTGCATGGACCGTTAGACCCGATGCATGTATAAGGGGATGACCAACAATTAAATCGTTCTTGTGTTTTACGACCATTTTCATGAGCTATTCCACAGTTCTAGGGTTTGAGGCGAATTACAGCGACCATTAGACCCCATACATGTTTGACAGTTTTAACCAAAAACTAGTCGATTTGGCATATTATGTGCGGGTTGATGAGTTATTGCCCACAGTTTTGGGGTTCCAGGGTGATTTACAACGACCCTAAGACCCGATACATGTTTGAGAGTTATGACCAACAACTTGTCGTCTTTCACGTTTTATGGCCGTTTTCGTGAGCTATTGCACACTTTTTTGGCGATCGTCGGGGATTTACAACGATCCAAAGACCCGATACATGTTTGAGAGTTATGACCAAAAACTCATCGTTTTCGCGTTTTAGGGTCATTTTCATGAGTTATTCCACACTTTTGGTGCTCGACGGGGATTTTCATGGACCATTAGACCCGATGCATGTTTAAGGGGATGACCAACAATTCGTTGTTCTTGTGTTTTATGACCAATTTCATGAGCTATTCCACAGTTCTAGGGTTTCAGGGCGAATTACAACGACCATTAGACCCGATACATGTTTGACAATTTTAACCAAAAAATTGTCGATTTCGCATATTATGGCCGTTTTCATGAGTTATTTCCCACAGTTTTGGGGTTCCAGGGCGAATTACAACGACCCTAAGACCCGATACATGTTTGAGAGTTATGACCAAAAACTCGTCGTTTTTCACGTTTTATGGCCGTTTTCGTGAGGTATTGCACACTTTTTTGGTGATCCACGTGGATTTTCATGAACCATTAGACCCGATGCATGTTTAAGGGGATGACCAATAATTCGTCGTTCTTGTGTTTTATGACCGTTTTCATGAGCTATTCCACAATTCTAGGGTTTCAGGGCGAATTACAACGACCATTAGACCCGATACATGTTTGACAATTTTAACCAAAAAATTGTCGATTTCACATATTATGGCCGTTTTCATGAGTAATTGCCCACAGTTTTGGGGTTCCAGGGTGATTTACTACAACCCTAAGACCCGATACATGTTTGAGAGTTATGACCAAAAACTCGTCGTTTTTCACGTTTTATGGCCGTTTTCATGAGCTATTGCACACTGTTTTGGCGCTCTTGGGGGGATTTACAACGATCCAAACTTCGATACATGTTTGAGAGTTATGTCCAAAAACTCATCGTTTTCGCGTTTTAGGGTCATTTTCATGAGTTATTCCACACTTTTTGGTGCTCACGGGATTTTCATGAACCATTAGACCCGATGCATATTTAAGGGGATGACCAATAATTCATCGTTCTTGTGTTTTATGACCGTTTTCATGAGCTATTCCACGGTTCTAGGGTTTGATGGCGAATTACAACGACCATTAGACCCGATACATGTTTGACAATTTTAACCAAAAAATTGTCGATTTCGCATATTATGGCTGTTTTCATGAGTTATTGCCCACAGTTTTGGGGTTCTAGGGTGATTTACAACGACCCTAAGACCCGATACATGTTTGAGAGTTATGACCAAAAACTCATCGTTTTCGCGTTTTAGGGTCATTTTCATGAGTTATTCCACACTTTTTTGGTGCTCCACGGGGATTTTCATGGACCATTAGACCCGATGCATGTTTAAGGGGATGACCAATAATTCGTCGTTCTTGTGTTTTATGACCATTTTCATGAGCTATTCGACAGTTCTAGGGTTTCAGGGCGAATTATAGCGACCATTAGAACCGATACATGTTTGACAATTTTAACCAAAAAATTGTCGATTTCGCATATTATGGCCGTTTTCATGAGTTATTGCCCACAGTTTTGGGGTTCGAGGGTGATTTACAACGACCCTAAGACCCGATACATGTTTGAGAGTTATGACCAAAAACTTCGTCGTTTTCACGTTTATGGCCGTTTTCATGAGCTATTGCACCTTTGTTTTGGCGCTCTTGGGGATTTAGCGATCCAAAGACCCGATACATGTTTGAGAGTTATGACCAAAAACTCATCGTTTTCGCGTTTTAGGGTCATTTTCATGAGTTATTCCACACTGTTTTGGTGATCCACAAGGATTTCCATGGACCATTAGACCCGATGCATGTTTAAGGGGATGACCAATAATTCGTCGTTCTTGTGTTTTATGACCATTTTCATGAGCTATTCCACAGTTCTAGGGTTTCAGGACGAATTACAACGACCATTAGAACCGATACATGTTTGACAATTTTAACCAAAAAATTGTTGATTTCGCATATTATGGCCGTTTTCATGAGTTATTGCACATAGTTTTGGGGTTCCAGGGTGATTTACAACCTAAGACCCGATACATGTTTGAGTTATGACCAAAAACTTCGTCGTTTTCACGTTTATGGCCGTTTTAGTGAGGTATTGCACCTTTGTTTTGGCGCTCTTGGGGTTTTACAGCGATCCTAAGACCGATACATGTTTGAGAGTTATGACCAAAAACTCATCGTTTTCGCGTTTTAGGGTCATTTTCATGAGTTATTCCACACTTTTTGGTGCTCACGGGGATTTTCATGGACCATTAGACCCGATGCATGTTTAAGGGATGACCAATAATTAAATCGTTCTTGTGTTTTATGACGATTTTCATGAGCTATTCCACAGTTCTAGGGTTTCCGGGCGAATTACAGCGACCATTAGACCCGATACATGTTTGACAATTTTAACCAAAAATTGTCGATTTCATATTATGGCCGTTTTCATGAGTTATTGCCCAGTTTTGGGGTTCGGGTGATTTACAACCTAAGACCCGATACATGTTTGAGAGTTATGACCAAAAACTCGTCGTTTTTCATGTTTTATGGCCGTTTTCGTGAGCTATTTCACACTGTTTTGGCGCTCTTGGGGGATTTACAACGATCCAAAGACCCGATACATGTTTGAGAGTTATGACCAAAAACTCATCGTTTTAGCGTTTTATGGTCAATTTCATCAGTTAATCCACACAGTTTTGGTGCAACACGGGGATTTTCACGGACCAGTACATCCGGTGCATGTTTAAGGGATGACCAATAATTCGTCGTTCTTGTGTTTTATGACTGTTTTCATGAGCTATTCCACAGTTCTAGGGTTTCAGGGCGAATTACAACGAAAATTAGAACCGATACAAGTTTGACAATTTTAACCAAAAAATTGTCGATTTCGCATATTATCGCCGTTTTCATGAGTAATTGCCCACAGTTTTGTGGTTCCAGGGTGATTTACAATGACCCTAAGACCCGATACATGTTTGAGAGTTCTGACCAAAAACTCGTCATTTTCGTGTCTTACGGCCGTTTTCATGAGCTATTGCACACTGTTTTGGCGCTCTTGGGGGATTTACAGCCCCGATACATGTTTGAGAGTTATGAGCAAAAACTCATCGTTTTCGCGTTTTAGGGTCATTTTCATGAGTTATTCCACACTGTTTTGGTGCTCCACGGGGATTTGCATGGACCGTTAGAACCGATGCATGTTTAAGGGATGACCAACAATTCGTCGTTCTTGTGTATTATGACCATTTTAATGAGCTATTCAACAGTTCTAGGGTTTGAGGCGAATTACAGCGACCATTAGACCGATACATGTTTGACAATTTTAACCAAAAATTGTCGATTTACATATTATGGCCGTTTTCATGAGTTGTGCCCACAGTTTTGGGGTTACAGGGTGATTTACAACGACCCTAAGACCTGATACATGTTTGAGAGTTATGACCAAAAACTCGTCGTTTTTCACGTTTTATGGCCGTTTTCGTGAGCTATTGCACACTGTTTTGGCGCTCTTGGGGGATTTACAATGATCCTAAGACCCGATACATGTTTGAGGGTTATGACCAAAAACTCATCGTTTTCGCGTTTTAGGGTCATTTTCATGAGTTATTCCACACTGTTTTGGTGCTCCACGGGGATTTGCATGGACCATTAGACCCGATGCATGTTTAAGGGGATGACCAACAATTCGTCGTTCTTGTGTTTTATGACCGTTTTCATGACCTATTCCACAGTTATAGGGTTTCAGGTTGAATTACAATGACCATTAGACCCGATACATGTTTGACAATTTTAACCAAAAAATTGCCGATTTTGCATATTATGGCCGTTTTCATGAGTTATTGCCCAAAGTTTTGGGGTTCCAGGATGATTTACAACGACCCTAAGACCCGATACATGTTTGAGGGTTATGAGCAAAAACTCGTCGTTTTTCACGTTTTATGGCCGTTTTCGTGAGCTATTGCACACTGTTTTGGCGCTCTTGGGGGATTTACAATGATCCTAAGACCCGATACATGTTTGAGGGTTATGACCAAAAACTCATCGTTTTCGCGTTTTAGGGTCATTTTCATGAGTTATTCCACACTGTTTTGGTGTTCCACGGGGATTTGCATGGACCATTAGACCCGATGCATGTTTAAGGGGATGACCAATAATTCGGTGTTCTTGTGTTTTATGACCGTTTTCATGAGCTATTCCACCGTTCTAGGGTTTCAGGGCGAATTACAACGACCATTAGACCCGATACATGTTTGACAATTTTAACCAAAAACTCGTCGTTTTTCACGTTTTATGGCCGTTTTCATGAGCTATTGCACACTGTTTTGGCGCTCTTGGGGCGATCCTAAGACCCGATACATGTTTGAGAGTTATGACCAAAAACTCATCGTTTTCGCGTTTTAGGGTCATTTTTATGAGTTATTCCACACTTTTTTGGTGCTCCACGGGGATTTTCATGGACCATTAGACCCGATGCATGTTTAAGGGGATGACCAATAATTCGTCGTTCTTGTGTTTTATGACCATTTTCATGAGCTATTCCACAGTTCTAGGGTTTCAGGGCGAATTACAACGACCATTAGACCCGATACATGTTTGACAATTTTAACCAAAAAATGCCGATTTCGCATATTATGGCCGTTTTCATGAGTTATTGCCCACAGTTTTGGGGTTACAGGGTGATTTACAACGACCCTAAGACCTGATACATGTTTGAGAGTTATGACCAAAAACTCGTCGTTTTTCATGTTTTATGGCCGTTTTCGTGAGCTATTGCACACTGTTTTGGCGCTCTTGGGGGATTTACAACGATCCTAAGACCCGATACATGTTTGAGAGTTATGACCAAAAACTCATCGTTTTCGCGTTTTAGGGTCATTTTCATGAGTTATTCCACACTTTTTTGGTGCTCCACGGGGATTTTCATGGACCATTAGACCCGATGCATGTTTAAGGGGATGACCAATAATTAAATCGTTCTTGTGTTTTATGACCATTTTCATGAGCTATTCCACAGTTCTAGGGTTTGGGCGAATTACAGCGACCATTAGACCCGATACATGTTTGACAATTTTAACCAAAAATTGTCGATTTACATATTATGGCCGTTTTCATGAGTTATTGCCCAGTTTTGGGGTTCGGGGTGATTTACAATGACCTAAGACCCGATACATGTTTGAGAGTTATGACCAAAAACTTCGTCATTTTCACGTTTATGGCCGTTTTAGTGAGCTATTGCACCTTTGTTTGGCGCTCTTGGGGGATTTACAACGATCCAAAGACCCGATACATGTTTGAGAGTTATGACCAAAAACTCATCGTTTTCGCGTTTTAGGGTCATTTTTATGAGTTATTCCAAATTTTTGGTTCTCCACGGGGATTTTCATGGACCATTAGACCCGATGCATGTTTAAGGGGATGACCAATAATTCGTTGTTCTTGTGTTTTATGACCATTTTCATGAGCTATTCCACAGTTCTAGGGTTTCAGGGCGAATTACAACGACCATTAGAACCGATACATGTTTGACAATTTTAACCAAAAAATTGTCGATTTCACATATTATGGCCGTTTTCATGAGTTATTGCCCACAGTTTTGGGGTTCCAGGGTGATTTACAATGACCCTAAGACCCGATACATGTTTGAGAGTTATGACCAAAAACTCGTCGTTTTTCACGTGTTATGGGCGGTTTATTGTGCTATTGCACCCTAGTTTGGCGCTCTTGTGGGATTTACAACGATCCTAAGACCCGATACATGTTTGAGTGTTACGACCAAAAACTCATCGTTTTCGCGTTTTAGGGTCATTTTCAGGAGTTATTCCACACTTTTTTGGTGCTCCACGGGGATTTTCATGGACCATTAGACCCGATGCATGTTTAAGGGGATGACCAATAATTAAATCGTTCTTGTGTTTTATGACCATTTTCATGAGCAATTCCATACTTCTAGTGTTTCAGGGCGAAGTACAACGACCAATAGACCCGATACATGATTGACAATTTTAACCAAAAAATTGTCGATTTACATATTATGGCCGTTTTCATGAGTTATTGCCACAGTTTTGGGGTTCGGGGTGATTTACAATGACCTAAGACCCGATACATGTTTGAGAGTTATGACCAAAAACTTCGTCGTTTTCACGTTTATGGCCGTTTTAGTGAGGTATTGCACTTGTTTTGGCGCTCTTGGGGATTTAGCGATCCAGACCCGATACCTGTTTGAGAGTTATGACCAAAAACTCATCGTTTTGCGTTTTAGGGTCATTTTCATGAGTTATTCCACACTTTTTGGTGCTCACGAGGATTTTCATGGACCATTAGACGATGCATGTTTAAGGGATGACCAACAATTCGTCATTCTTGTGTTTTATGACCATTTTCATGAGCTCTTCCATAGTTCTAGGGTTTTAGGCGAATTACAACGACCATTAGACCCGATACATGTTTGACAAGTTTAACCAAAAATTGTCGATTTACATATTATGGCCGTTTTCATGAGTTATTGCCCAGTTTTGGGGTTCTAGGGTGATTTACTGACCTAAGACCCGATACATGTTTGAGAGTTATGACCAAAAACTTGTCGTTTTTCACGTTTATGGCCGTTTTAGTGATCTATTGCACCTTTTTGGCGCTCTTGGGGATTTACAGCGATCCAAGACCCGATACATGTTTGAGAGTTATGAGCAAAAACTCATCGTTTTCGGGTTTTAGGGTCATTTTCATGAGTTATTCCACACTTTTTTGGTGCTCCACGGGGATTTTCATGGACCATTAGACCCGATGCATGTTTAAGGGGATGACCAACAATTCGTTGTTCTTGTGTTTTATGACCAATTTCATGAGCTATTCCATAGTTCTAGGGTTTGAGGCGAATTACAGCGACCATTAGACCCGATACATGTTTGAGAATTTTAACCAAAAACTCGTCGTTTTTCACGTTTTATGGCCGTTTTCGTGAGCTATTACACACTGTTTTGGCGCTCTTGGGGGATTTACAACGATCCTAAGACCCGATACATGTTTGAGAGTTATGACAAAAAACTCATCGTTTTCGTGTTTTAGGGTCATTTTCATGAGTTATTCCACACTTTTTTGGTGCTCCACGTGGATTTTCATGAACCATTAGACCCGATGCATGTTTAAGGGGATGACCAATAATTCGTCGTTCTTGTGTTTTATGACCATTTTCATGAGCTATTCCACAGTTCTAGGGTTTCACGGCGAATTACAACGACTGTTAGTCCCGATACATGTTTGACAATTTTAACCAAAAAATTGTCGATTCCGCATATTATGGCCGTTTTCATGAGTTATTGCCCACAGTTTTGGGGTTCCATGGTGATTTACAACAACCTAAGACCCGATACATGTTTGAGAGTTATGACCAAAAACTCGTCGTTTTTCACGTTTTATGGCCGTTTTTGAGCTATTGCACTTGTTTTGGCGCTCTTGGGGATTTACTTGATCCTAAAACTCGATACATGTTTGAGAGTTATGTCCAAAAACTCATCGTTTTAGCGTTTTAGGGTCATTTCATGAGTTATTCCACACTTTTTGGTGCTCCACGGGATTTTCATGGACCATTAGACCCGATGCATGTTTAAGGGATGACCAATAATTAAATCGTTCTTGTGTTTTATGACCATTTTCATGAGCTATTCCATAGTTCTAGGGTTTTTGGGCGAATTTCAACGACCATTAGACCCGATACATGTTTGACAATTTTAACCAAAAATTGTCGATTTTGCATATTATGGCCGTTTTCATGAGTTATTGCCCACAGTTTTGGGGTTCCAGGGTGATTTACAATGACCCTAAGACCCGATACATGTTTGAGAGTTATGACCAAAAACTCATCGTTTTCACGTTTTAGGGTCATTTTCATGAGTTATTCCACACTGTTTTGGTGCTCCACGGGGATTTGCATGGACCATTAGACATGATGCATGTTTTAGGGGATGACCGACAATTCGTCGTTCTTGTGTTTTATGACCATTTTCATGAGCTATTCCACAGTTCTAGGGTTTGAGGCGAATTAGCGACCATTAGACCCGATACATGTTTGAAAATTTTAAACAAAAATTGTCGATTTCTATATTATGGCCGTTTTCATGAGTAATTGCCCACAGTTTTTGGGTTCCAGGGTGATTTACGACCCTAAGACCCGATACATGTTTGAGAGTTATGACCAAAAACTTCGTCGTTTTCACGTTTATGGCCGTTTTCGTGAGCTATTGCACCTTTGTTTTGGCGCTCTTGGGGGATTTACGATGATCCTAAGACCCGATACATGTTTGAGAGTTATGACCAAAAACTCATCGTTTTCGCGTTTTAGGGTCATTTTCATGAGTTATTCCACACAGTTTTGGTGCTCCACGGGGATTTGCATGGACCATTAGACCCGATGCATGTTTAAGGGGATGACCAACCGTTCTTGTGTTTTATGACCATTTTCATGAGCTATTCCACAGTTCTAGGGTTTCAGGGCGAATTACAACGACCATTAGAACCGATACATGTTTGACAATTTTAACCAAAAAATTGTCGATTTCGCATATTATGGCCGTTTTCATGAGTTATTGCCCACAGTTTTGGGGTTCTAGGGTGATTTACAACGACCCTAAGACCCGATACATGTTTGAGAGTTATGACCAAAAACTCGTCGTTTTTCACGTTTTATGGCCGTTTTCGTGAGGTATTGCACACTGTTTTGGCGCTCTTGGGGGATTTACAACGATCCAAAGACCCGATACATGTTTGAGAGTTATGACCAAAAACTCATCGTTTTCTCGTTTTAGGGTCATTTTCATGAGTTATTCCACACTTTTTTGGTGCTCCACGGGGATTTTCATGGACCATTAGACCCGATGCATGTTTAAGGGGATGACCAATAATTCGTCGTTCTTGTGTTTTATGACCATTTTCATGAGCTATTCCACAGTTCTAGGGTTTCAGGGCGAATTACAACGACCATTAGACCCGATACATGTTTGACAATTTTAACCAAAAAATGTCGATTTCGCATATTATGGCCGTTTTCATGTGTTATTGCCCACAGTTTTGGGGTTCTAGGTGATTTACAGACCTAAGACCCGATACATGTTTGAGAGTTATGACCAAAACTTCGTCGTTTTCACGTTTATGGCCGTTTTAGTGAGCTATTGCACACTTGTTTTGGCGCTCTTGGGGATTTACAGCGATCCAAAGACGATACATGTTTGAGTTATGACCAAAAACTCATCGTTTTCGCGTTTTAGGGTCATTTTCATGAGTTATTCCACACTTTTTGGTGCTCCACACGGATTTTCATGGACCATTAGACCCGATGCATGTTTAAGGGGATGACCAACAATTCGTTGTTCTTGTGTTTTATGACCGTTTTCATGAGCTATTCCACAGTTCTAGGGTTTGAGGTTGAATTACAGCGACCATTAGACCGATACATGTTTGAGAATTTTAACCAAAAATTCGTCATTTTCACGTTTTATGGCCGTTTTCATGAGGTATTGCACCTTGTTTTGGCGCTCTTGGGGATTTACAACGACCCTAAGACCCGATACATGTTTGAGAGTTATGACTAAAAACTCATCGTTTTCGCGTTTAGGGTCATTTTATGAGTTATTCCACACTTTTTTGGTGCTCACGTGGATTTTCATGAACCATTAGACCCGATGCATGTTTAAGGGATGACCAATAATTAAATCGTTCTTGTGTTTTATGAACGTTTTCATGAGCTATTCCACAATTCTAGGGTTTCAGTGCGAATTACAACGACCATTAGACACGATACATGTTTTACAATTTTAACCAAAAAATTGTCGATTTCACATATTATGGCCGTTTTCATGAGTAATTGCCCATGTTTTGGGGTTCCAGGGTGATTTACTACAACCCTAAGACCCGATACATGTTTGAGAGTTATGACCAAAAACTCGTCGTTTTTCACGTTTTATGGCCGTTTTCATGAGCTATTGCACACTGTTTTGGCGCTCTTGGGGGGATTTACAACGATCCTAAGACCCGATACATGTTTGAGAGTTATGACCAAAAACTCATCGTTTTTGCGTTTTAGGGTCATTTTCATGAGTTATTGAACACTATTTTGGTGCTCCACGGGGATTTTCATGGACCATTAGACCCGATGCATGTTTAAGGGGATGATCGACAATTCGTTGTTCTTGTGTTTTATGACCATTTTCATGAGCTATTCCACAGTTCTAGGGTTTCAGGGCGAATTACAACGACCATTAGAACCGATACATGTTTGACAATTTTAACCAAAAAATTGTCGATTTCACATATTATGGCCGTTTTCATGAGTTATTGCCCACAGTTTTGGGGTTCCAGGGTGATTTACAATGACCCTAAGACCCGATACATGTTTGAGAGTTATGACCAAAAACTCATCGTTTTTCCGTTTTAAGGTCATTTTAAAAAGTTATTCCACACTGTTTTGGTGCTCAACTGGGATCTTCATGGACCATTAGACCCGATGCATGTTTAAGGTGATGATCAATAATTCATAGTACTTTTGTATTATGACCATTTTCATGAGCTATTCCACAATTCTAGGGTTTTGAGGCGAATTACATGACCATTAGACCCGATACATGTTTGACAATTTTAACCAAAAATTGTCGATTTGTATATTATGGCCGTTTTCATGAGTTATTCCACAGTTTTGGGGTTCGGGGTGATTTACTGACCCTAAGACCCGATACATGTTTGAGAGTTATGACCAAAAACTCGTCATTTTTCACGTTTTATGGCCGTTTTCGTGAGCTATTGCACACTGTTTTGGCGCTCTTGGGGGATTTACAACGATCCAAAGACCCGATACATGTTTGAGAGTTATGACCAAAAACTCATCGTTTTCGCGTTTTAGGGTCATTTTCATGAGTTATTCCACACTATTTTGGTGCTCCACAGGGATTTGCATGGACCATTAGACCCGATGCATGTGTAAGAGGATGACCAATAATTAAATCGTTCTTGTGTTTTATGACCGTTTTCATGAGCTATTCCACAGTTCTAGGGTTTCAGGGCGAATTACAACGACCATTAGACCCGATACATGTTTGACAATTTTAACCAAAAATTGTCGATTTCACATATTATGGCCGTTTTCATGAGTTATTGCCCACAGTTTTGGGGTTCCAGGGTGATTTACAACGACCCTAAGACCCGATACATGTTTGAGAGTTATGACCAAAAACTCATCGTTTTCGCGTTTTAGGGTCATTTTCATGAGTTATTCCACACTGTTTTGGTGCTCCACGGGGATTTTCATGGACCATTAGACCCGATGCATGTTTAAGGGGATGACCAACAATTCGTTGTTCTTGTGTTTTATGACCGTTTTCATGAGCTATTCCACAGTTCTAGGGTTTCAGGGCGAATTACAACGACCATTAGACCCGATACATGTTTGACAATTTTAACCAAAAAATTGTCGATTTTGCATATTATGGCCGTTTTCATGAGTTATTGCCCACGGTTTTGGGGTTCAGGGTGATTTACTGACCTAAGACCCGATACATGTTTGAGAGTTATGACCAAAAACTCATCGTTTTCACGTTTATTGTCATTTTATGAGTTATTCCACACTTTTTTGGTGCTCCACGTGGATTTTCATGAACCATTAGACCCGATGCATGTTTAAGGGGATGACCAATAATTCGTCGTTCTTGTGTTTTATGACCGTTTTCATGAGCTATTCCACAATTCTAGGGTTTCAGGGCGAATTACAACGACCATTAGACCCGATACATGTTTGACAATTTTAACCAAAAAATTGTCGATTTCGCATATTATGGCCGTTTTCATGAGTTATTGCCCACGGTTTTGGGGTTCCAGGGTGATTTACGACGACCCTAAGACCCGATACATGTTTGAGAGTTATGACCAAAAACTCGTCGTTTTTCACGTTTTATGGCCGTTTTCGTGAGCTATTGCACACTGTTTTGGCGCTCTTGGGGGATTTACAACGATCCAAAGACCCGATACATGTTTGAGAGTTATGACCAAAAACTCATTGCTTTCGCGTTTTAGGGTCATTTTCATGAGTTATTCCACACTGTTTTGGTGCTCACGGGGATTTACATGGACCATTAGACCCGATGCATGTTTAAGAGGATGACCAACAATTCGTCGTTCTTGTGTTTTATGACCGTTTTCATGGGCTATTCCACAGTTCTAGGGTTTCAGGGCGAATTACAAAGACCATTAGAACCGATACATGTTTGACAATTTTAACCAAAAAATTGTCTATTTCGCATATTATGGCCGTTTTCATGAGTTATTGCCCACTGTTTTGGGGTTCCAGGGTGATTTACAACGACCCTAAGACCCGATACATGTTTGAGAGTTATGACCAAAAACTCGTCATTTTTCACGTTTTATGGCCGTTTTCGTGAGCTATTGCACACTGTTTTGGCGCTCTTGGGGATTTACAGCGATCAAAGACCGATACATGTTTGAGAACTATGACCAAAAACTCATCGTTTTCGCGTTTTAGGGTCATTTTCATGAGTTATTCCACACTGTTTTGGTGCTCCACGGGGATTTTCATGGACCATTAGACCCGATGCATGTTTAAGGGGATGACCAACAATTCGTTGTTCTTGTGTTTTATGACCAATTTCATGAGCTATTCCACAGTTCTAGGGTTTCAGGGCGAATTACAACGACCATTAGACCCGATACATGTTTGACAATTTTAACCAAAAAATTGTCGATTTCACGTTTATGGCCGTTTTCATGAGGTTATTGCATTGTTTGGGGTTTGGGGATTTACAACGATCCAAAGACCCGATACATGTTTGAGAGTTATGACTAAAAACTCATCGTTTTTGTGTTTTAGGGTCATTTTTATGAGTTATTCCACACTTTTTTTGGTCCTCCACGTGGATTTTCATGAACCATTAGACCCGATGCATGTTTAAGGGGATGACCAATAATTCGTCGTTCTTGTGTTTTATGACCGTTTTCATGAGCTATTCCACAATTCTAGGGTTTCAGGGCGAATTACAACGACCATTAGACCCGATACATGTTTGACAATTTTAACCAAAAAATTGTCGATTTCACATATTATGGCCGTTTTCATGAGTTATTGCCCACAGTTTTGGGGTTCCAGGGTGATTTACAACGACCCTAAGACCCGATACATGTTTGAGAGTTATGACCAAAAACTCGTCGTTTTTCACGTTTTATGGCCGTTTTCGTGAGCTATTGCACACTGTTCTGGCGCTCTTGGGGGATTGACAACGATCCAAAGACCCGATACATGTTTGAGAATTATGTCCAAAAACTCGTCGTTTTCGCGTTTTAGGGTCATTTTCATGAGTTATTCCACACTTTTTTGGTGCTCCACGGGGATTTTCATGGACCATTAGACCCGATGCATGTTTAAGGGGATGACCAATAATTCGTCGTTCTTGTGTTTTATGACCATTTTCATGAGCTATTCCACAGTTCTAGGGTTTCAGGGCGAATTACAACGACCATTAGACCCGATACATGTTTGACAATTTTAACCAAAAAATTGTCGATTTAGCATATTATGACCGTTTTCATGAGTTATTGCCCACAGTTTTGGGGTTCGGGGTGATTTACTGACCTAAGACCCGATACATGTTTGTAAGTTCTGACCAAAAACTCGTCATTTTTCACGTTTTATAGCCGTTTTAGTTAGCTATTGCACCTTTGTTTTGGGCGCTCTTGGGGATTTACAGCGATCCAAAGACCCGATACATGTTTGAGAGTTATGACCAAAAACTCATCGTTTTCGCGTTTTAGGGTCATTTTTATGAGTTATTCCACACTTTTTTGGTTCTCCACGGGGATTTTCATGGACCATTAGACCCGATGCATGATTTAGGGGATGACCAATAATTCATTGTTCTTGTGTTTTATGACCATTTTCATGAGCTATTCCACAGTTCTAGGGTTTCAGGGCGAATTACAACGACCATTAGACCCGATACATGTTTGACAATTTTAACCAAAAAATTGTCGATTTCGCATATTATGGCCCTTTTCATGAGTTATTGCCCACATTTTTGGGGTTCCAGGGTGATTTACAGTGATCCTAAGACCCGATACATGTTTGAGAGTTATGACCAAAAACTCATCGTTTTTGCGTTTTAGGGTCATTTTCATGAGTTATTCCACACTATTTTGGTGCTCCACGTGGATTTTCATGAACCATTAGACCCGATGCATGTTTAAGGGGATGACCAATAATTCGTCGTTCTTGTGTTTTATGACCGTTTTCATGAGCTATTCCACAGTTCTAGGGTTTCAGGGCGAATTACAATGACCATTAGACCCGATACATGTTTGACAATTTTAACCAAAAAATTGTCGATTTCGCATATTATGGCCGTTTTCATGAGTTATTGCCCACAGTTTTGGGGTTCCAGGGTGATTTACAACGACCTAAGACCTGATACATGTTTGAGAGTTATGACCAAAAATTCGTCGTTTTCACGTTTATGGCCGTTTTCGTGAGCTATTGCACCTTTGTTTTGGCGCTCTTGGGGATTTAGCGATCCTAAGACCGATACATGTTTGAGAGTTATGACCAAAAACTCATCGTTTTCGCGTTTTAGGGTCATTTTCATGAGTTATTCCACACTTTTTTGGTGCTCCACGGGGATTTTCATGGACCATTAGACCCGATGCATGTTTAAGGGGATGACCAACAATTCATTGTTCTTGTGTTTTATGACTGTTTTCATGAGCTATTCCACAGTTCTAGGGTTTCAGGGCGAATTACAACGACCATTAGACCCGATACATGTTTGACAATTTTAACCAAAAAATTGTCCATTTCACATATTATGGACGTTTTCATGAGTTATTGCCCACAGTTTTGGGGTCCCAGGGTGATTTACAACGACCCTAAGACCCGATACATGTTTGAGAGTTATGACCAAAAACTCATCAATTTCGCGTTTTATGGCCGTTTTCGTGAGCAATTGCACACTGTTTTGGCGCTCTTGGGGGATTTAAAACGATCCTAAGACCCGATACATGTCTGAGGGTTATGACCAAAAACTCATCGTTTTCGCGTTTTATGGTCATTTTCATCAGTTATTCCACACTGTTTTGGTGGTCCACGGGGATTTACATGGACCTTTAGACCCGATGCATGTTTAAGGGATGACCAACAATTCGTCGTTCTTGTGTTTTATGACCGTTTTCATGAGCTATTCCACAGTTCTAGGGTTTCAGGGCGAATTACAACGACCATTAGACCCGATACATGTTTGACAATTTTAACCAAAAAATTGTCCATTTCGATATTATGGACGTTTTCATGAGTTATTGCCCACAGTTTTGGGGTACAGGGGGTGATTTACAATGACCTAAGACACGATACATGTTTGAGAGTTATGACCAAAAACTCATCGTTTTCACGTTTATGGTCATTTTATGAGTTATTCCACACTTTTTGGTGCTCCGTGGATTTTCATGAACCATTAGACCCGATGCATGTTTAAGGGATGACCAATAATTACGTCGTTCTTGTGTTTTATGACCATTTTCATGAGCTATTCCACAATTCTAGGGTTTCAGGCGAATTACAACGACCATTAGACCCGATACATTTTTGAAAATTTTAACAAAAAATTGTCGATTTACATATTATGGCCGTTTTCATGAGTAATTGCCCACAGTTTTGGGGTTCGGTGATTTACAAACCTAAGACCCGATACATGTTTGAGAGTTATGACCAAAAACTCGTCGTTTTTCACGTTTTATGGCCGTTTTAGTGAGCTATTGCACACAGTTTTGGCGCTCTTGGGGGATTTACAACGATCCTAATACCCGATACATGTTTGAGAGTTATGACCAAAAACTCATCGTTTTCGCGTTTTAGGGTCATTTTTATGAGTTATTCTACACTTTTTTGGTGCTCCACGAGGATTTTCATGGACCATTAGACCCGATGCATGTTTAAGGGGATGACCAATAATTCGTCGTTCTTGTGTTTTATGACCATTTTCATGAGCTATTCCACAGTTCTAGGGTTTCAGGGCGAATTACAACGACCATTAGACCCGATACATGTTTGACAATTTTAACCAAAAAATGTCGATTTCGCATATTATGGCCGTTTTCATGTGTTGCTTACAGTTTTGGGGTTCTAGGGTGATTTACTGACCTAAGACCCGATACATGTTTGAGAGTTATGACCAAAAACTTCGTCATTTTCACGTTTATGGCCGTTTTAAGTGAGCTATTGCACCTTTTTGGCGCTCTTGGGGATTTTAGCGATCCAAAGACCCGATACATGTTTGAGAATTATGACCAAAAACTCATCGTTTTCGCGTTTTAGGGTCATTTTCATGAGTTATTCCACACTTTTTTGGTGCTCCACGGGGATTTTCATGGACCATTAGACCCGATGCATGTTTAAGGGGATGACCAATAATTCGTTGTTCTTGTGTTTTATGACCATTTTCATGAGCTATTCCACAGTTCTAGGGTTTCAGGGCGAATTACAACGACCATTAGAACCGATACATGTTTGACAATTTTAACCCAAAGAATTCCGATTTCGCATAATATGGCCGTTTTCTTGAGTTATTGCACACTGTTTTGGGGGTCCTGGGTGATTTACAACGACCCTAAGACCCGATACATGTTTGAGAGTTATGACCAAAAACTCATCGTTTTCGCGTTTTAGGGTCATTTTTATGAGTTATTCCACACTTTTTTGGTGCTCCACGTGGATTTTCATGAACCATTAGACCCGATGCATGTTTAAGGGGATGACCAATAATTCGTCGTTCTTGTGTTTTATGACCGTTTTCATGAGCTATTCCACAATTCTAGGGTTTCAGGGCGAATTACAACGACCATTAGACCCGATACATGTTTGACAATTTTAACCAAAAAATTGTCGATTTCACATATTATGGCCGTTTTCATGAGTTATTTCCCACAGTTTTGGGGTTCGGGGTGATTTACTACGACCCTAAGACCCGATACATGTTTGAGAGTTATGACCAAAAACTCGTCGTTTTTCACGTTTTATGGCCGTTTTATGAGCTATTGCACCTTTGTTTTGGCGCTCTTGGGGATTTACAACGATCCCAAGACCCGATACATGTTTGAGAGTTATGACCAAAAACTCATCGTTTTCGCGTTTTAGGGTCATTTTCATGAGTTATTCCACACTGTTTTGGTGCTCCACGGGGATTTGCATGGACCATTAAACCTGATGCATGTTTAAGGGGATCACCGATAATTCGTCGTTCTTGTGTTTTATGACCATTTTCATGAGCTATTCCACAATTCTAGTGTTTCAGGGTGAATTACAACGACCATTTGACCAGATACATGTTTGACAATTTTAACCAATAAATTGTCGATTTCGCATATTATGGCCGTTTTCATGAGTTATTACCCAGTTTTGGGGTTCGAGGGTGATTTACTGACCTAAGACCCGATACATGTTTGAGAGTTATGACCAAAAACTTCGTCGTTTTCACGTTTTATGGCGTTTTAAGTGAGCTATTGCACCTTTTGGCGCTCTTGGGGATTTAGCGATCCAAAGACCCGATACATGTTTGAGAGTTATGACCAAAAACTCATCGTTTTCGCGTTTTAGGGTCATTTTCATGAGTTATTCCACACTTTTTGGTGCTCACGGATTTTCATGGACCATTAGACCCGATGCATGTTTAAGGGGATGACCAATAATTCGTCGTTCTTGTGTTTTATGACCATTTTCATGAGCTATTCCACAGTTCTAGGGTTTCAGGGCGAATTACAACGACCATTAGACCCGATACATGTTTGACACTTTTAACCAAAAACTCGTCGTTTTTCACGTTTTATGGCCGTTTTCATGAGTTATTGCCCACAGTTTTGGGGTTCTAGGGTGATTTACAACGACCCTAAGACCCGATACATGTTTGAGAGTTATGACTAAAAACTCATCGTTTTCGTGTTTTAGGGTCATTTTTATGAGTTATTCCACACTTTTTTGGTGCTCCACGTGGATTTTCATGAACCATTAGACCCGATGCATGTTTAAGGGGATGACCAATAATTCGTCGTTCTTGTGTTTTATGACCGTTTTCATGAGCTATTCCACAATTCCAGGGTTTCAGGGCGAATTACAACGACCATTAGACCCGATACATGTTTGACAATTTTAACCAAAAAATTGTCGATTTCGCATATTATGGCCGTTTTCATGAGTTATTGCCCACAGTTTTGGTTTTCTAGGGTGATTTACAACGATCCTAAGACCCGATACATGTTTGAGAGTTATGACCAAAAACTCGTCGTTTTTCACGTTTTATGGCCGTTTTCGTGAGCTATTGCACACTGTTTTGGCGCTCTTGGGGGATTTACAACGATCCAAAGACCCGATACATGTTTGAGAATTATGACCAAAAACTCATCGTTTTCGCGTTTTAGGGTCATTTTCATGAGTTATTCCACACTTTTTTGGTGCTCCACGGGGATTTTCATGGACCATTAGACCCGATGCATGTTTAAGGGGATGACCAATAATTAAATCGTTCTTGTGTTTTATGACCATTTCATGAGCTATTCCACAGTTCTAGGGTTTGAGGCGAATTACAGCGACCATTAGAACCGATACATGTTTGACAATTTTAACCAAAAATTGTCGATTTATATATTATGGCCGTTTTCATGAGTTATTGCCACAGTTTTGGGGTTCGGGGTGATTTACAATGACCCTAAGACCCGATACATGTTTGAGAGTTATGACCAAAAACTTCGTCATTTTTCACGTTTATGGCGTTTTGTGAGGTATTGCACCTTTGTTTGGCGCTCTTAGGGGATTTACAACGATCCTAAGACCCGATACATGTTTGAGAGTTATGACCAAAAACTCATCGTTTCGCGTTTTAGGGTAATTTTCATCAGTTATTCCACACTATTTTGGTGCTCCACGAGGATTTGCATGGACCATTAGACCTGATGCATGTTTAAGGGATGACCAATAATTAAATCGTTCTTGTGTTTTATGACCATTTTCATCAGCTATTCCACAGTTCTAGGGTTTGAGGCGAATTACAGCGACCATTAGAACCGATACATGTTTGACAATTTTAACCAAAAATTGTCGATTTACATATTATGGCCGTTTTCATGAGTTATTGCCACAGTTTTGGGGTTCGGGGTGATTTACAATGACCCTAAGACCGATACATGTTTGAGTTATGACCAAAAACTTCGTCGTTTTCACGTTTTATGGCCGTTTTCCTTTGTTTTGGCGCTCTTGGGGCGATCCTAAGACCCGATACATGTTTGAGAGTTATCACCAAAAACTCATCGTTTTCGCGTTTTAGGGTCATTTTCATGAGTTATTCCACACTATTTTGGTGCTCCATGGGGATTTTCATGGACAATTAGACCCGATGCATGTTTAAGGGGATGGCCAACAATTCTTCGTTCTTGTGTTTTATGACCGTTTTCATGAGCTATTCCACAGTTCTAGGGTTTCAGGGCGAATTACAACGACCATTAGACCCGATACATGTTTGACAATTTTAACCAAAAAATTGTCGAGGTTTCATATTATGGCCGTGTTCATGAGTTATTGCCACAGTTTTTGGGGTTCGGGGTGATTTACATGACCCTAAGACCGATACATGTTTGAGAGTTATGACCAAAAACTTCGTTTTTCACGTTTTATGGCCGTTTTCGTGAGCTATTGCACACTGTTTTGGCGCTCTTGGGGGATCTACAACGATCCTAAGACCCGATACATGTTTTTGAGTTATGACCAAAAACTCATCGTTTTCGCATTTTAGGGTCATTTTCATGAGTTACTCCACACTGTTTTGGTGCTCCACGGGGATTTGCATGGACTGTTAGACCCGATGCATGTTTAAGGGGATGACCAACAATTCGTCGTTCTTGTGTTTTATGACCATTTTCATGAGCTATTCCACAGTTCTAGGGTTTCAGGGCGAATTACAACGACCATTAGACCCGATACATGTTTGACAATTTTAACCAAAAAATTGTCGATTTCGCATATTATGGCCGTTTTCATGAGTTATTGCCCATAGTTTTGGGGTTCTAGGGTGATTTAGCGACCCTAAGACCCGATACATGTTTGAGAGTTATGACCAAAAACTTCGTCATTTTCACGTTTATGGCCGTTTTTGAGCTATTGCACCTTTTTTGGCGCTCTTGGGGATTTACTTGATCCTAAGACCGATACATGTTTGAGAGTTATGACCAAAAACTCATCGTTTTCGCGTTTTAGGGTCATTTTCATGAGTTATTCCACACTGTTTTGGTGCTCCACGGGGATTTTCATGGACCATTAGACCCGATGCATGTTTAAGGGGATGACCAACAATTCGTTGTTCTTGTGTTTTATGACCGTTTTCATGAGCTATTCCACAGTTCTAGGGTTTCAGGGCGAATTACAACGACCATTAGACCCGATACATGTTTGAGAGTTCTGACCAAAAACTCGTCATTTTTCACGTTTTATGGCCGTTTTCATGAGCTATTGCACACTGTTTTGGCGCTCTTGGGGGATTTACAACGATCCTAAGACCCGATACATGTTTGAGAGTTATGACCAAAAACTCATCGTTTTCGCATTTTAGGGTCATTTTCATGAGTTATTGCACACTGTTTTGGTGCTCCACGGGGATTTCATGGACCATTAGACCCGATGCATGTTTAAGGGAATGACTGACAATTCATCGTTCTTGTGTTTTATGACCATTTTCATGAGCTATTCCACAGTTCTGGGGTTTTAGGGCGAATTACAACGACCATTAGACCCGATACATGTTTGATAATTTTAACCAAAAAATTGTTGATTTCGCATATTATGGCCGTTTTCATGAGTTATTGCCCACAGTTTTGGGGTTCCAGGGTGATTTACAACGACCCTAAGACCCGATACATGTTTGAGAGTTATGACCAAAAACTCGTCGTTTTTCACGTTTTATGGCCGTTTTAGTGAGCTATTGCACCTTTGTTTTGGCGCTCTTGGGGATTTAGCGATCCAAAGACCCGATACATGTTTGAGAGTTATGACCAAAAACTCATCGTTTTCGCGTTTTAGGGTCATTTTCATGAGTTATTCCACACTTTTTTGGTGCTCCACGGGGATTTTCATGGACCATTAGACCCGATGCATGTTTAAGGTGATGACCAATAATTCGTCGTTCTTGTGTTTTATGACCATTTTCATGAGCTATTCGACAGTTATAGGGTTTAGGGGCGAATTAAAAAGACCATTAGAACCGATACATGTTTGACAATTTTAACCAGAAAATTGTCGATTTTATATTATGGCCGTTTTCATGAGTTATGCCCACAGTTTTGGGGTTCGGGGTGATTTACTGACCCTAAGACCCGATACATGTTTGAGAGTTATGACCAAAAACTTCGTCGTTTTCACGTTTATGGCCGTTTTCATGAGCTATTGCACCTTTTTGGCGCTCTTGGGGATTTACAGCGATCCAAGACCCGATACATGTTTGAGAGTTATGACCAAAACTCATCGTTTCGCGTTTTAGGGTCATTTTCATGAGTTATTCCACACTTTTTGGTGCTCACGGGATTTTCATGGACCATTAGACCCGATGCATGTTTAAGGGATGACCAATAATTACGTCGTTCTTGTGTTTTATGACCATTTTCATGAGCTATTACACACTTCTATGGTTTAAGGTCTAATTACAACGACCATTAGAACCGATACATGTTTGATAATTTTAACCAAAAAATTGTCGATTCCACATATTATGGCCGTTTTCATGAGTTATTGCCTGAGTTTTGGGGTTCGGGGTGATTTACAATGAACCTAACACCAGATACATCATTGAGAGTTATGACAATAAACTCGTCGTTTTACACGTTTTATGGCCGTTTTATGAGCTATTGCACCTTGTTTTGGCGCTCTTGGGGATTTACAGCGATCCTAAAACTCGATACATGTTTGAGAGTTATGTCCAAAAACTCATCGTTTTCGCGTTTTAGGGTCATTTTCATGAGTTATTCCACACTTTTTTGGTGCTCCACGGGGATTTTCATGGACCATTAGACCCGATGCATGTTTAAGGGGATGACCAATAATTCGTCGTTCTTGTGTTTTATGACCATTTTCATGAGCTATTCCACAGTTCTAGGGTTTCAGGGCGAATTACAACGACCATTAGAACCGATACATGTTTGACAATTTTAACCAAAAAATTGTCGATTTCACATATTATGGCCGTTTTCATGAGTAATTGCCCAAGTTTTGGGGTTCCAGGGTGATTTACTACAACCCTAAGACCCAATACATGTTTGAGAGTTATGACCAAAAACTCGTCGTTTTTCACGTTTTATGGCCGTTTTCATGAGCTATTGCACACTGTTTTGGCGCTCTTGGGGGGATTTACAACGATCCTAAGTCCCGATACATGTTTGAGAGTTATGACCAAAAGCTCGTCGTTTTCTCGTTTTAGGGTCATTTTCGTGAGTTATTCCACACTTTTTTGGTGCTCCACGGGCATTTTCATGGACCATTAGACCCGATGCATGTTTAAGGCGATGACCAACAATTCGTCGTTCTTGTGTTCTATTACCGTTTTCATAAGCTATTCCACAGTTCTAGGGTTTCCGGGTGAATTACAACGACCATTAGTCCCGATACATGTTTGACAATTTTAACCAAAAAATTGTCGATTTCGCATATTATGGCCGTTTTCATGAGTTATTGCCCACAGTTTTGGGGTTCCAGGGTGATTTACAACGATCCTAAGACCCGATACATGTTTGAGAGTTATGACCAAAAACTCATCGTTTTCGCGTTTTAGGGTCATTTTCATGAGTTATTCCACACTTTTTTGGTGCTCCACGTGGATTTTCATGAACCATTAGACCCGATGCATGTTTAAGGGGATGACCAATAATTCGTCGTTCTTGTGTTTTATGACTGTTTTCATGAGCTATTCCACAATTCTAGGGTTTCAGGGCGAATTACAACGACCATTAGACCCGATACATGTTTGACAATTTTAACCAAAAAATTGTCGATTTCACATATTATGGCCGTTTTCATGAGTAATTGCCCACAGTTTTGGGGTTCGGGGTGATTTACAATGACCTAAGACCCGATACATGTTTGAGAGTTATGACCAAAAACTTCGTCGTTTTCACGTTTATGGCCGTTTTCATGAGCTATTGCACCTTGTTTTGGCGCTCTTGGGGATTTACAGCGATCCTAAAAGACCCGATACATGTTTGAGAGTTATGACCAAAAACTCATCGTTTTCGCGTTTTAGGGTCATTTTCATGAGTTATTCCACACTTTTTGGTGCTCACGAGGGATTTTCATGGACCATTAGACCCGATGCATGTTTAAGGAGATGACCAATAATTCGTCGTTCTTGTGTTTTATGACCATTTTCATGAGTGATTCCACAGTTCTAGGGTTTTGAGGCGAATTACAACGACCATTAGACCGATACATGTTTGACAATTTTAACCAAAAATTGTCGATTTACATATTATGGCCGTTTTCATGAGTTATTGCCACAGTTTTGGGGTTCGGGGTGATTTACAATGACCCTAAGACCCGATACATGTTTGAGTTATGACCAAAAACTTCGTCGTTTTCACGTTTATGGCCGTTTTAGTGAGTATTGCACCTTGTTTTGGCGCTCTTGGGGATTTACAACGATCCAAAGACCCGATACATGTTTGAGAATTATGACCAAAAACTCATCGTTTTCGCGTTTTAGGGTCATTTTCATGAGTTATTCCACACTGTTTTGGTGCTCCACAGGGATTTGCATGGACCATTAGACCCGATGCATGTTTAAGGGGATGACCAATAATTCGTCGTTCTTGTGTTTTATGACCATTTTCATGAGCTATTCCACAGTTCTAGGGTTTCAGGACGAATTACAACGACCATTAGAACCGATACATGTTTGACAATTTTAACCAAAAAATTGTTGATTTCGCATATTATGGCCGTTTTCATGAGTTATTGCCCACAGTTTTGGGGTTCCAGGGTGATTTACAATGACCCTAAGACCCGATACATGTTTGAGAGTTATGACCAAAAACTCGTCATTTTCACGTTTATGGCCGTTTTATGAGCTATTGCACACTGTTTTGGCGCTCTTGGGGGATTTACAACGATCCAAAGACCCGATACATGTTTGAGAGTTATGACCAAAAACTCATCGTTTTCGCGTTTTAGGGTCATTTTCATGAGTTATTCCACACTTTTTTGGTGCTCCACGGGGATTTTCATGGACCATTAGACCCGATGCATGATTTAGGGGATGACCAATAATTCATTGTTCTTGTGTTTTATGACCATTTTCATGAGCTATTCCACAGTTCTAGGGTTTCAGGGCGAATTACAACGACCATTAGACCCGATACATGTTTGACAATTTTAACCAAAAAATTGTCGATTTCGCATATTATGGCTGTTTTCATGAGTTATTGCCCACAGTTTTGGGGTTCTAGGGTGATTTACAACGACCCTAAGACCCGATACATGTTTGAGAGTTATGACTAAAAACTCATCGTTTTCGTGTTTTAGGGTCAGTTTTATGAGTTATTCCACACTTTTTTGGTGCTCCACGTGGATTTTCATGAACCATTAGACCCGATGCATGTTTAAGGGGATGACCAATAATTCGTCGTTCTTGTGTTTTATGACCGTTTTCATGAGCTATTCCACAATTCTAGGGTTTCAGGGCGAATTACAACGACCATTAGACCCGATACATGTTTGACAATTTTAACCAAAAAATTGTCGATTTCACATATTATGGCCGTTTCATGAGTTATTGCCCACAGTTTTGGGGTTCGGGGTGATTTACAACCCTAAGACCCGATACATGTTTGAGAGTTATGACCAAAAACTTCGTCGTTTTCACGTTTATGGCCGTTTTCATGAGCTATTGCACCTTTGTTTTGGCGCTCTTGGGGGATTTACAACGATCCTAAGACCCGATACATGTTTGAGAGTTATGACCAAAAACTCATCGTTTTCGCGTTTTAGGGTCATTTTCATGAGTTATTCCACACTTTTTTGGTGCTCCACGGGGATTTTCATGGACCATTAGACCCGATGCATGTTTAAGGGGATGACCAATAATTAAATCGTTCTTGTGTTTTATGACCATTTTCATGAGCTATTCCACACTTCTAGGGTTTGAGGCGAATTACAGCGACCATTAGAACCGATACATGTTTGACAATTTTAACCAAAAATTGTCGATTTACATATTATGGCCGTTTTCATGAGTTATTGCCCACAGTTTTGGGGTTCGGGTGATTTACAATGACCTAAGACCCGATACATGTTTGAGAGTTATGACCAAAAACTTCGTCATTTTCACGTTTATGGCCGTTTTAGTGAGGTATTGCACCTGTTTTGGCGCTCTTGGGGGATTTAGCGATCCAAAGACCCGATACATGTTTGAAGTTATGACCAAAAACTCATCGTTTTCGGCGTTTTAGGGTCATTTTCATGAGTTATTCCACACTTTTTGGTGCTCACGGGATTTTCATGGACCATTAGACCCGATGCATGTTTAAGGGATGACCAATAATTAAATCGTTCTTGTATTTTATGACCGTTTTCATGAGCTATTCCACAGTTTTAGGGTTTTAGGGCGAATAACAACGACCATTAGACCCGATACATGTTTGACAATTTGAACCAAACAATCGTCGGTTTTCACGTTTTATGGCCGTTTCCGTGAGCTATTGCACACTGTTTTGGCGCTCTTGGGGGATTTAAAACGATCCTAAGACCCGATACATGTTTGAGAGTTATGACCAAAAACTCATCGTTTTCGCGTTTTAGGGTCATTTTCATGAGTTATTCCACACTGTTTTGGTGCTCCACGTGGATTTTCATGGACCATTAGCCCCGATGCATGTTTAAGGGGATGACCGACAATTCGTCGTTCTTGTGTTTTATGACCATTTTCATGAGCTATTCCACAGTTCTAGGGTTTCAGGGCGAATTACAACGACCATTAGACGCGATACATGTTTGACAATTTTAAGGAAAAATTGTCGATTTACATATTATGGCCGTTTTCATGAGTTATTGCCACAGTTTTGGGGTTCGGTGATTTACAATGACCTAAGACCCGATACATGTTTGAGAGTTATGACCAAAAACTTCGTCGTTTTTCACGTTTATGGCCGTTTTAGTGAGCTATTGCACCTTGTTTTGGCGCTCTTGGGGATTTACAGATCCAAAGACCCGATACATGTTTGAGAGTTATGACCAAAAACTCATCGTTTTGGCGTTTAGGGTCATTTTCATGAGTTATTCCACACTTTTTGGTGCTCGACGGGGATTTTCATGGACCATTAGACCCGATGCATGTTTAACGGGGTGACCAATAATTAAATCGTTCTTGTGTTTTATGACCATTTTCATGAGCTATTCCACAGTTCTAGGGTTTGAGGCGAATTACAGCGACCATTAGACCGATACATGTTTGACAATTTTAACCAAAAATTGTCGATTTACATATTATGGCCGTTTTCATGAGTTATTGCCCACAGTTTTGGGGTTCGGGTGATTTACTGACCCTAAGACCCGATACATGTTTGAGAGTTATGACCAAAAACTTCGTCGTTTTCACGTTTATGGCGTTTTAGTGAGCTATTGCACCTTTTTTGGCGCTCTTGGGGGATTTAGCGATCCAAAGACCCGATACATGTTTGAGAGTTATGACCAAAAACTCATCGTTTTCGCGTTTTAGGGTCATTTTCATGAGTTATTCCACACGTTTTTGGTGCTCGACGGGGATTTGCATTGACCATTAGACCCAATGCATGTTTAAGGGATGACCAATAATTAAATCGTTCTTGTGTTTTATGACCATTTTCATGAGCTATTCCACAGTTCTAGGGTTTTAGGGCGAATTACAACGACCATTAGACCCGATACATGTTTGACAATTTAAACCAAAAATTGTCGATTTACATATTATGGCCGTTTTCATGAGTTATTGCCCACAATTTTGGGGTTACAGGGTGATTTACAACGACCCTAAGACCTGATACATGTTTTGAGTTATGACCAAAAACTCGTCGTTTTTCATGTTTTATGGCCGTTTTCGTGAGCTATTGCACACTGTTTTGGCGCTCTTGGGGGATTTACAACGATCCTAAGACCCGATACATGTTTGAGAGTTATGACCAAAAACTCATCGTTTTCGCGTTTTAGGGTCATTTTCATGAGTTATTCCACACTGTTTTGGTGCTCAACGGGGATTTTCATGGACCATTAGACCCGATGCATGTTTAAGGGGATGACCAATAATTCGTCGTTCTTGTGTTTTATGACCATTTTCATGAGCTATTCCACAGTTCTAGGGTTTCAGGGCGAATTACAACGACCATTAGACCCGATACATGTTTGACAATTTTAACCGAAAAATTATCTATTTACATATTATGGCCGTTTTCATGAGTTGTGCCCACAGTTTTGGGGTTCGAGGGTGATTTACAATGACCCTAAGACCCGATACATGTTTGAAGTTATGACCAAAAACTTCGTCGTTTTCACGTTTATGGCCGTTTCGTGAGCTATTGCACCTGTTTTGGCGCTCTTGGGGATTTAGCGATCCTAAGACCCGATACATGTTTGAGACTTATGACCAAAAACTCATCGTTTTCGCGTTTTAGGGTCATTTTCATGAGTTATTCCACACTGTTTGGTGCTCACGTGGATTTTCATGGACCATTAGACCCGATGCATGTTTAAGGAGATGACCAATAATTCGTCGTTCTTGTGTTTTATGACCATTTTCATGAGCTATTCCACAGTTCTAGGTTTGAGGCGAATTACAGCGACCATTAGACCGATACATGTTTGACAATTTTAACCAAAAATTGTCGATTTACATATATTATGGCCGTTTTCATGAGTTATTGCCCACAGTTTTGGGGTTCGGGGTGATTTACTGACCCTAAGACCCGATACATGTTTGAAGTTATGACCAAAAACTGCGTTTTTTCACGTTTTATGGCCGTTTTAGTGAGCTATTGCACCTTTGTTTTGGCGCTCTTGGGGATTTACAGCGATCCAAGACCCGATACATGTTTGAGGGTTATGACCAAAAACTCATCGGTTTCGCGTTTTAGGGTCATTTCATGAGTTATTCCACACTTTTTGGTGCTCACGGGATTTTCATGGACCATTAGACCCGATGCATGTTTAAGGGATGACCAATAATTCGTCGTTCTTGTGTTTTATGACCATTTTCATGAGCTATTCCACAGTTCTAGGGTTTCAGGGCGAATTACAACGACCATTAGACCCGATACATGTTTGACAATTTTAACCAAAAAATTGTCGATTTCGCATATTATGGCCGTTTTAATGAGTTATTGCCCACAGTTTTGGTGTTCCAGGGTGATTTACAATGACCCTAAAACCCGATACATGTTTGAGAGTTATGACCAAAAACTCGTCGTTTTTCACGTTTTTGGCCGTTTTCGTGAGCTACTGCACACTGTTTTGGCGCTCTTGGGGGATTTAGATCCTAAGACCCGATACATGTTTGAGAGTTATGACCAAAAACTCATCGTTTTCGCGTTTTAGGGTCATTTTCATGAGTTATTCCACACTTTTTTGGTGCTCCACGGGGATTTTCATGGACCATTAGACCCGATGCATGTTTAAGGGGATGACCAATAATTCGTCGTTCTTGTGTTTTATGACCATTTTCATGAGCTATTCCACAGTTCTAGGGTTTCAGGGCGAATTACAACGACCATTAGACCTGATACATGTTTGACAATTTTAACCAAAAAATTGTCGATTTCGCATATTATGGCCGTTTTCATGAGTTATTGCCCACAGTTTTGGGGTCCTAGCTTGATTTACAACGACCCTAAGACCCGATACATGTTTGAGAGTTATGACCAAAAACTCGTCGGTTTTCACGTTTTATGGCTGTTTTCGTGAGCTATTGCACACTGTTTTGGCGCTCTTGGGGGATTTACAACGATCCTAAGACCCGATACATGTTTGAGAGTTATGACCAAAAACTCATCGTTTTCGCGTTTTAGGGTCATTTTCATGAGTTATTCCACACTTTTTTGGTGCTCCACGAGGATTTTCATGGACCATTAGACCCGATGCATGTTTAAGGAGATGACCAATAATTCGTCGTTCTTGTGTTTTATGACTGTTTTCATGAGCTATTCCACAGTTCTAGGGTTTCAGGGCGAATTACAACGACCATTAGACCCGATACATGTTTGACAATTTTAACCAAAAAAATGTCGATTTCGCATATTATGGCCGTTTTCATGAGTGATTGCCCACAGTTTTGGGGTTCCAGGGTGATTTACAACGACCCTAAGACCCGATACATGTTTGAGAGTTATGACCAAAAACTCGTTGTTTTCACATTTTATGGCCGTTTTCGTGAGCTTTTGCACCCTGTTTTGGCGCTCTTGGCGGATTTACAACGATCCTAAGACCCGATACATGTTTGAGAGTTATGACCAAAAACTCATCGTTTTCGCGTTTTAGGGTCATTTTCATGAGTTATTCCACACTATTTTGGTGCTCCACGGGGATTTGCATGGACCATTAGACCCGATGCATGTTTAAGGGGATGACCAATAATTCGTCGTTCTTGTGTTTTATGACCATTTTCATGAGCTATTCCACAGTTCTAGGGTTTCAGGGCGAATTACAACGACCATTATACCCGATACATGTTTGACAATTTTAACCAAAAATTGTCGATTTACATATTATGGCCGTTTTCATGAGTTATTGCCCACAGTTTTGGGGTTCGGGGTGATTTAGCGACCCTAAGACCCGATACATGTTTGAGAGTTATGACCAAAAACTTGTCGTTTTTCACGTTTTATGGCTGTTTTAGTGAGCTATTGCACACTGTTTTGGCGCTCTTAGGGGATTTACAACGATCCTAAGGCCTGATACATGTTTGACCAAAAACTCATCGTTTTCGCGTTTTAGGGTCATTTTCATGAGTTATTCCACACTGTTTTGGTGCTCCACGGGGATTTTCATGGACCATTAGACCCGATGGATGTTTAAGGGGATGACCAATAATTCGTCGTTCTTGTGTTTTATGACCATTTTCATGAGCTATTCCACAGTTCTAGGGTTTTAGGGCGAATTACAACGACCATTAGACCCGATACATGTTTGACAATTTTAACCAAAAAATTGTCGATTTCGCATATTATGGCCGTTTTAATGAGTTATTGCCCACAGTTTTGGGGTTCCAGGGTGATTTACAACGACCCTAAGACCCGATACATGTTTGAGAGTTATGACCAAAAACTCGTCGTTTTTCACCGTTTATGGCCGTTTCATGAGCTATTGCACCTTTGTTTTGGCGCTCTTGGGGATTTAGCGATCCTAAGACCCGATACATGTTTGAGAGTTATGACCAAAAACTCATCGTTTTCGCGTTTTAGGGTCATTTTCATGAGTTATTCCACACTTTTTTGGTGCTCCACGGGGATTTTCATGGACCATTAGACCCGATGCATGTTTAAGAGGATGACCAATAATTCGTCGTTCTTGTGTTTTATGACCATTTTCATGAGCTATTCCACAGTTCTAGGGTTTCAGGGCGAATTACAACGACCATTAGACCCGATCCATGTTTGACAATTTTAACCAAAAAATTGTTGATTTCGCATATTATGGCCGTTTTCATGAGTTAGTGCTGACAGTTTTGGGGTTCCAGGGTGATTTACCACGACCCTAAGACCCAATACATGTTTGAGAGTTATAACCAAAAACTCATCGTTTTCGCGTTTTTGGGTCATTTTCATGAGTTATTCCACATTGTTTTGGTGCTCCACGGGGATTTGCATGGACCATTAGACCCGATGCATGTTTAAGGGGATGACCAACAATTCGTCGTTCTTGTGTTTTATGACACTTTTCATGAGCTATTCCCCAGTTCTTGTGTTTCAGGGCGAATTACAACGACCATTAGACCCGATACATGTTTGACAATTTTAACCAAAAAATTGTCGATTTCACATATTATGGCCGTTTTCATGAGTTATTGCCCACAGTTTTGGGGTTCCAGGGTGATTTACAACGACCCTAAGACCCGATACATGTTTGAGAGTTATGACCAAAAACTCGTCGTTTTTCACGTTTTATGGCCGTTTTCGTGAGCTATTGCACACTGTTTTGGCGCTCTTGGGGGATTTACATACATGTTTGAGGGTTATGACCAAAAACTCATCGTTTTCGCGTTTTAGGGTCATTTTCATGAGTTATTCCACACTGTTTTGGTGCTCCACGGGGATTTGCATGGACCATTAGACCCGATGCATGTTTAACGAGATGACCAATAATTCGTCGATCTTGTGTTTTATGACCATTTTCATGAGCTATTCCACAGTTCTAGGGTTTGAGGCGAATTAGCGACCATTAGACCGATACATGTTTGACAATTTTAACCAAAAATTGTCGATTTACATATTATGGCCGTTTTCATGAGTTATTGCCCACAATTTTGGGGTTCGAGGGTGATTTACAACGATCCTAAGACCCGATACATGTTTGAGAGTTATGACCAAAAACTCATCGTTTTTCACGTTTTATGGCCGTTTTCGTGAGCTATTGCACACTGTTTTGGCGCTCCACGGGGATTTTCATGGACCATTAGACCCGATGCATGTTTAAGGGGATGACCAATAATTCGTCGTTCTTGTGTTTTATGACCATTTTCATGAGCTATTCCACAGTTCTAGGGTTTGAGGCGAATTAGCGACCATTAGACCCGATACATGTTTGACAATTTTAACCAAAAATTGTCGATTTGCATATTATGGCGTTTTCATGAGTTATTGCCCACAGTTTTGGGGTTCGGGGTGATTTACAATGACCTAAGACCCGATACATGTTTGAGAGTTATGACCAAAAACTTCGTCGTTTTCACGTTTATGGTCGTTTTCGTGATCTATTGCACACTGTTTTGGCGCTCTTGGGGGATTTACAACGATCCTAAGACCGATACATGTTTGAGAGTTATGACCAAAAACTCATCGTTTTCGCGTTTTAGGGTCATTTTCATGAGTTATTCCACACTGTTTTGGTGCTCCACGGGGATTTGCATGGACCATTAGACCCGATGCATGTTTAAGGGGATGACCAACAATTCCTCGTTCTTGTGTTTTATGACCATTTTCATGAGCTATTCCACAGTTCTAGGGTTTCAGGGCGAATTATAACGACCATTAGACCCGATACATGTTTGACAATTTTAACCAAATTTTTTTCGATTTCGTATATTATGGTCGTTTTCATGAGTTATTGCCCACAATTTTGGGGTTCCAGGGTGATTTACAATGACCCTAAGACCCGATTCATGTTTGAGAGTTATGACCAAAAACGCGTCGTTTTTCACGTTTATGGCCTTTTTCGTGAGCTATTGCACACTGTTTTGGCGCTCTTGGGGGATTTAGCGATCCTAAGACCCGATACATGTTTTTGAGTTATGACCAAAAACTCATCGTTTTCGCGTTTTAGGGTCATTTCATGAGTTATTCCACACTTTTTGGTGCTCCGAGGGATTTTCATGGACCATTAGACCCGATGCATGTTTAAGGGATGACCAACAATTAAATCGTTCTTGTGTTTTATGACCATTTTCATGAGCTATTCCAGTTCTAGGGTTTGAGGCGAATTACAGCGACCATTAGACCCGATACATGTTTGACAATTTTAACCAAAAATTGTCGATTTACATATTATGGCCGTTTTCATGAGTTATTGCCACAGTTTTGGGGTTCGGTGATTTAGCGACCTAAGACCCGATACATGTTTGAGAGATATGACCAAAAACAACGCGTCGTTTTCACGTTTTATGGCCGTTTTCGTGAGCTATTGCACATTGTTTTGGCGCTCTTGGGGGATTTACAACGATCCTAAGACCCGATACATGTTTGAGAGTTATGACCAAAAACTCATCGTTTTCGCGTTTTAGGGTCATTTTCATGAGTTATTCCACACTGTTTTGGTGCTCCATGGGGATTTTCATGGACTATTAGACCCGATGCATGTTTAATGGGAGGACCATAATCGACAATTTTTCGTTAAAATTGTCAAACATGTATCGTCTAATGGTTTGTAATTCAAACCTAGAACTGTGGAATAGCTCATGAAAGCGGTCATAAAACACAAAACGGCAATTGTTGGTCATCCCTTAAACATGCATCAGTTACAATGGTCCAAAATCCCGTGGAGCACCAAAAGTGTGGAATAACTCATGAAAATGACCTAAAAGCGAAAGCGATGAGTTTTGGTCATAACTCTCAAACATGTATCGGGTCTTAGGATCGTTGTAAATCCCCAAAAGCGCCAAAAGCAGTGTGCAATAGCTCACGAAACGGCCATAAAGCGTGAAAAGCAGCGAGTTTTTGGTCATAACTCTCAAACATGTTTCGGGTCTTAGGGTGGTTGTAAATCACCATGGAACCCCAAAAGCGTGGGCAATAACTCATGAAAAGCAGCCATAATATGAAATCGACAATTTTTGGTTAAAATTGTCAAACATGTATCGAGGTCTAATGGTCGTTGTAATTACCTGAAACCTAGAACGTGGAATAGCTCATGAAAATGGTCATAAAACACAAAACGACAATTGTTGGTCATCCCTTAAACATGCATCGGTCTAATGGTCCATGCAAATCCCGTGGAGCACCAAAGCAGTGTGGAATAACTCATGAAAATGACCCTAAAGCAGCGATGAGTTTTGGTCATAACTCTCAAACATGTATCGGGTCTTAGGATCGTTGTAAATCCCCAAGGCGCCAAAGCAGTGTGCAATAGCTCACAGCGGCCATAAAACGTGAAAAACGAGTTTTTGCTCATAACTCTCAAACATGTATCAGGTCTTAGGGTCGTTGTAAATCACCATGTAACCCCAAAACTATGGGCAATAACTCATGAAAACGACCATAATATGCGAAATCGGCATTTTTTGGTTAAAATTGTCAAACATGTATCGGGTCTAATGGTCGTTGTAATTCGCCCTGAAACCCTAGAAGCGTGGAATAGCTCATGAAAATGGTCATAAAACACAAAACGACGAATTGTTGGTCATCCCTTAAACATGCATCGGGTCCAATGGTCCATAAAAATCCTGTGGAGCACCAAAATAGTGTGGAATAACTCATGAAAATGACCTAAAGCGAAAGCGATGAGTTTTGGTCATAACTCTCAAACATGTATCGGGTCTTAGGATCATTGTAAATCCCCAAAGGCGCCAAAGCGATGTGCAATAGCTCACAAATGGCCATAAAGCGTGAAAAAGCAGCGAGTTTTGGTCATCACTCTCAAACATGTATCGGGTCTTAGGGTCATTGTAAATCACCTGAACCCCCAAAAGCGTGCGATAACTCATGAAAAGCCATAATATGCGAAATCGACAATTTTTGGTTAAAATTGTCAAACATATATCGGGTCTAATGATCGTTGTAATTATACGAAACCCTAGAACTGTGGAATAGCTCATGAAAATGGTCATACAACACAAGAATGACGAATTTTTGGTCATCCCCTTAAACATGCATCAGGTCTAATGTTCCACGCAAATCCCCGTGGAGCACCAAAACAATGTGGAATAACTGATGAAAATTACCCTAAAGCAGCAACGATGAGTTTTTGGTCAGAACTCTCAAACATGTATCGGGTCTTAGGACCGTTGTAAATCCCCCAAGAGCGCCAAAACAGTGTGCAATAGCTCACAGCGGCCATAAAAGCGTGAAAAAGCAGCGAGTTTTTGGTCATAACTCTCAAACATGTATCGGGTCTTAGGGTCGTTATAAATCACCTAGAACCCCAAAATTGTGGGCAATAACTCATGAAAAGCGGCCATAATATGCGAAATCGACAATTTTTGGTTAAAATTGTCAAACATGTATCGGGTCTAATGGTCGTTGTAATTAGCCTGAAACCCTAGAAGTGTGGAATAGCTCATGAAAGCGGTCATAAAACACAAAACGACAATTGTTGGTCATCCTTAAACATGCATCGAATTACAATGGTCCATGAAAATCCCGTGGAGCACCAAAAGCAGTGGAATAACTCATGAAAATGACCTAAAGCGAAAAGCGATGAGTTTTGGTCATAACTCTCAAACATGTATCGGGTCTTAGGATCGTTGTAAATCCCCAAAGGCGTAAAGCGATTGTGCAATAGCTCATGAAAAGCGGCCATAAAGCGTGAAAAGCGATGAGTTTTGGTCATAACTCTCAAACATGTATCGGGTCTTAGGGTCGTTGTAAATCACATGGAACCCCAAAAGCGTGGGTAATAACTCATAAAAGCGGCAATAATATGCGAAATCGACAATTTTTGGTTAAAATTGTCAAACATGTATCGGGTCTAATAGTCGTTGTAATTAGCATGAAACCTTAGAACTATGGAATAGCTCATGAAAATGGTCATAAAACACAAAACGACGAATTGTTGGTCATCCCTTAAACATGCATGAGGTCTACAATGGTCCATGAAAATCCAGTGGAGCACCAAATAGTGTGGAATAACTCATGAAAATGACCTAAAAGCGAAAAGAATGAGTTTTGGTCATAACTCTCAAACATGTATCGGGTCTTAGGATCGTTGTAAATCCCTAAGCGCCAAAAGCGATGTGCAATAGCACACGAAAATAGCCATAAAACATGAAAAACGATGAGTTTTTGGTCATAACTCTCAAACATGTATCGGGTCTTAGGGTCGTTGTAAATCACCCTGGAACCCCAAATCTGTGGGCAATAACTCATGAAAACAGCCATAATATGCGAAATCGACAAGTTTTTGGTTAAAATTGTCAAACATGTATCGGGTCTAATGGTCATTGTAATTCGCCCTGAAACCCTAGAACTGTGGAATAGCTCATGAGAACGGTCATAAAACACAAGAACGACGAATTGTTGGTCATCGCCTTAAACATGCATTGGGTCTAATGGTCCATGCAAATCCCCGTGGAGCACCAAAGCGATTGTGGAGTAACTCATGAAAATTACCTAAAAGCGAAAGCGATGAGTTTTGGTCATAACTCTCAAACATGTATCGGGTCTTAGGACCGTTGTAAATCCCCAAGAGCACCAAAGCGTGTGCAATAGCTCACAAAAGCGGCCATAAAGCGTGAAAAAGTTTTGGGTCATAACTCTCAAACATGTATCAGGGATCATTGTATAAATCCTAGGCGCCAAAAAAAGTGTGTGTGTAGCTGTGCAAAGCGGCCATAAAAGCGTGAAAAAGCGACAAGTTTTGGTCATAACTCTCAAACATGTATCGGGTCTTAGGGTCATTTTAAATCACCCTGGAACCCCAAAACTGTGGGCAATAACTCATGAAAACAGCCATAATATGCAAAATCGACAATTTTTTGGTTAAAATTGTCAAACATGTATTGGGTCTAATGGTCATTGTAATTTGCCCCGAAACCCTAGAACTGTGGAATAACTCATGAAAACAGTCATAAAACACAAGAACGACGAATTGTTGGTCATCCCATTAAACATGCATCGGGTCTAATGGTCCATGCAAATCCCCATGGAGCACCAAAACAGTGTGGAAAAACTCATGAAAATGACCCTAATTAGCGAAAACAATGAGTTTTTGGTCATAACTCTCAAACATGTATCGGGTCTTAGGATCGTTGTAAATCCCCCAAGTGTGCCAAAACAGTGTGCAATAGCTCACGAAAACGGCCATAAAATGTGAAAAACGACGAGGTTTTGGTCATATTTCTCAAACATGTATCGGGTCTTAGGGTCGTTGTAAATCACCCTGGAACCCCAAAGCTGTGGGCAATAACTCATGAAAACGGCCATAATATGCGAAATCGACAATTTTTTGGTTAAAATTGTCAAACATGTATCGGGTCTAATGGTCGTTGTAATTTGCCATGAAATCCTAGAACTGTGGAATTGCTCATGAAAATGGTCAAACACAAAACGACGAATTGTTGGTCATCCCTTAAACATGCATCGGTCTAATGGTCCATGCAAATCCCGTGGAGCACCAAAAGCGTGTGGAATAACTCATGAAAATGACCTAAAAGCGAAAGCGATGAGTTTTGGTCATAACTCTCAAACATGTATCGGGTCTTAGGATCGTTGTAAATCCCCAAGGCGCCAAACAGTGTGCAATAGCTCACAGCGGCCATAAAAGCGTGAAAAGCAGCGAGTTTTTGGTCATAACTCTCAAACATGTATCGGGTCTTAGGGTCGTTGTAAATCACCCTGGAACCCCAAAGCTGTGGGCAATAACTCATGAAAACGACCATAATATGCGAAATCGACAATTTTTTGGTTAAAATTGTCAAACATGTATCGGGTCTAATGGTCGTTGTAATTCGCCCTGAAACCCTAGAACTGTGGAATAGCTCATGAAAATGGTCATAAAACACAAGAACGACGAATTGTTGGTCATCCCCTTAAACATGCATCGGGTCTAATGGTCCATGCAAATCCCTGTGGAGCACCAAAATAGTGTGGAATAACTGATGAAAATGACCCTAAAACGCGAAAACAATGAGTTTTTGGTCATAACTCTCAAACATGTATCGGGCCTTAGAATCGTTGTAAATCCCCCAAGAGCGCCAAAACAGTGTGCAATAGCTCACGAAAACGGCCATAAAACGTGAAAAATGACGAGTTTTTGGTCATAACTCTCAAACATGTATCGGGTCTTAGGGTCGTTGTAAATCGCCATGGAACCCCAAAGCCTTGGTAATAACTCATGAAAACGGCCATAATATGCGAAATCGACAATTTTTTGGTTAAAATTGTCAAACATGTATCGGGTCTAATGGTCGTTGTAATTCGCCCTGAAACCCTAGAACTATGGAATAGCTCATGAAAATGGTCATAAAACACAAACGTGAATTGTTGATCATCCTCTTAAACATGCATCGGGTCTAATGGTCCATGCAAATCCCCGTGGAGCACCAAAACAGTGTGGAATAACTGATGAAAATGACCCTAAAACGCGAAAACGATGAGTTTTTGGTCATAACTCTCAAACATGTATCGGGTCTTAGGATCGTTGTAAATCCCCCAAGAGCGCCAAAACAGTGTGCAATAGCTCACGAAAACGGCCATAAAACGTGAAAAACGACGAGTTTTTGGTCATAACTCTCAAACATGTATCTGGTCTTAGGGTCATTGTAAATCACCCTGGAACCCCAAAACGGTGGGCAATAACTCATGAAAACAGCCATCATATGCGAAATCGCGAATTTTTTGGTTAAAATTGTCAAACATGTATCGGGTCTAATGGTCGTTATAATTCGCCCTGAAACCCTAGAACTGTGGAATAGCTCATGAAAAGGGTCATAAAACACAAGAACGACGAATTGTTGGTCATCCCCTTAAACATGCATCGGGTCTAATGGTCCATGCAAATCCCCGTGGAGCACCAAAACAGTGTGGAATAACTCATGAAAATGACCCTAAAACGCGAAACCGATGAGTTTTGGTCATAACTCTCAAACATGTATCGGGTCTTAGGATCGTTGTAAATCCCCAAGAGGCGCCAAAAGCAGTGTGCAATAGCTCACAGCGGCCATAAAACGTGAAAAACGACAAGTTTTGGGTCATAACTCTCAAACATGTATCGGGTCTTAGGGTCGTTGTAAATCACCTTGGAACCCCAAAAATGTGGGCAATAACTCATGAAAACAGCCATAATATCACGAAATCGACAATTTTTGGTTAAAATTGTCAAACATGTATCGTCTAATAATGGTTGTAATTTGCCTGAAACCCTAGAACGTGGAATAGCTCATGAAAATGGTCATAAAACACAAACGACGAATTGTTGGTCATCCCTTACACATGCATCGGGTCTAATGGTCCATGCAAATCCCGTGGAGCACCAAAAGCGATTGTGGAATAACTCATGAAAATGACCTAAAAGCAGAAAGCGATGAGTTTTGGTCATAACTCTCAAACATGTATCGGGTCTTAGGACCGTTGTAAATCCCCAAAGGCGCCAAAAGCAGTGTGCAATAACTCACGAAAACAGCCATAAAACGTGAAAAACGACGAGTTTTTGGTCATAACTCTCAAACATGTATCGGGTCTTAGGGTCGTTGTAAATCACCATGGAACCCTAAAGTTGTGGGTAATAACTCATAAAAACGGCCATAACATGCGAAATCGACAATTTTTTGGTTAAAATTGTCAAACATGTATCAGGTCTAATGGTCGTTGTAATTAATACGAAACCCTAGAACTATGCAATACCACATGAAAACGGTCATAAAACACAAAACGGAATTGTCGGTCATCCCTTAAACATGCATCGGGTCTAATGGTCCATGCAAATCCCCGTGGAGCACCAAAATCGTGTGGAATAACTCATGAAAATGACCTAAAAGCAGCGAAAAGAATGAGTTTTGGTCATAACTCTCAAACATGTATCGATTCTTAGGATCGTTGTAAATCCCTAAGGCGCCAAAAGCGATTGTGCAATAGCTCACGAAAGCGGCCATAAAGCGTGAAAAGCGACGAGTTTTGGTCATAACTCTCAAACATGTATCGGGTCTTAGGGTCGTTGTAAATCACCCTGGAACCCCAAAACTGTGGGCAATAACTCATGAAAACGGCCATAATATGCGAAATCGACAATTTTTTGGTTAAAATTGTCAAACATGTATCGGGTCTAATGGTCGTTGTAATTTGCCCTGAAACCCTAGAACTGTGGAATAGCTCATGAAAACGGTCATAAAACACAAGAACGACGAATTGTTGGTCATCCCCTTAAACATGCATCGGGTCTAACGGTCCATGCAAATCCCCGTAGAGCACCAAAACAGTGTGGAATAACTCATGAAAATGACCCTAAAATGCGAAAACGATGAGTTTTTGGTCATAACTCTCAAACATGTATCGGGTCTTAGGATCGTTGTAAATTTCCCAAGAGCGCCAAAACAGTGTGCAATAGCTCACGAAAACGGCCATAAAACGTGAAAAACGACGAGTTTTTGGTCATAACTCTCAAACAAGTATCGGGCCTTAGGGTCGTTGTAAATCACCTTGGAACCCAAAAGCTGTGGGTAATAACTCATGAAAACGGCCATAATATGCGAAATCGACAATTTTTTGGTTAAAATTGTCAAACATGTATCGGGTCTAATGGTCGTTGTAATTCGCCCTGAAACCCTAGAACTGTGGAATAGCTCATGAAATTGGTCATAAAACACAAGAACAACGAATTGTTGGTCATCCCCTTAAACATGCATCGGGTCTAATGGTCCATGCAAATCCCCGTGGAGCACCAAAACAGTGTGGAATAACTCATGAAAATGACCCTAAAAACGATGAGTTTCGGTCATAACTCTCAAACATGTATCGGGTCTTAGGATGGTTCTAAATCCCCCAAGGCGCCAAAGCAGTGTGCAATAGCTCACAGCGGCCATAAAACGTGAAAAACGACAAGTTTTGGTCATCACTCTCAAACATGTCTCGGGTCTTAGGGTCATTGTAAATCACCCTGGAACCCCAAAGCGTAGGCGATAACTCATGAAAAGCAGCCATAATATGCGAAATCGACAATTTTTTGGTTAAAGTTGTCAAACATGTATCGGGTCTAATGGTCGTTATAATTTGCCCTGAAACCCTAGAAGTGTGGAATAGCTCATGAAAAGGGTCATAAAACACAACGACGAATTGTTGGTCATCCCCTTAAACATGCATCGAATTACAATGGTCCATGCAAATCCCGTGGAGCACCAAAAGTGTGGAATAACTCATGAAAATGACCTAAAAGCAGCAGCGATGAGTTTTTGGTCAGAACTCTCAAACATGTATCGGGTCTTAGGACCGTTGTAAATCCCCCAAGGCGCCAAAAGCAGTGTGCAATAGCTCACAGCGGCCATAAAACGTGAAAAACGACGAGTTTTTGGTCATAACTCTCAAACATGTATCGGGTCTTAGGGTCGTTGTAAATCACCATGGAACCCCAAAACTGTGGGCAATAACTCATGAAAACAGCCATAATATGCGAAATCGTCAATTTTTTGGTTAACATTGTCAAACATGTATCTGGTCTAATAATCGTTGTAATTAGCCTGAAACCCTAGAAGCGTGGAATAGCTCATGAAAATGGTCATAAAACACAAACGACGAATTGTTGGTCATCCCCTTAAACATGCATCGGGTCCAATGGTCCATGAAAATCCCGTGGAGCACCAAAGCGATGTGGAATAACTGATGAAAATGACCCTAAAAGCGAAAAGCGATGAGTTTTTGGTTATAACTCTCAAACATGTATCGGGTCTTAGTATCATTGTAAATCCCCCAAGAGCGACAAAAACAGTGTGCAATAGCTCACGAAAACGGCCATAAAACGTGAAAGACGACAAGTTGTTGGTCATAACTCTCAAACATGTATCGGGTCTTAGGGTCGTCGTAAATCACCCTGGAACCCCAAAGCGTGGCGATAACTCATGAAAACAGCCATAATATGCGGAATCGACAATTTTTGGTTAAAATTGTCAAACATGTATCGGGTTTAATGGTGGTTGTAATTAGCCTAAAACCCTAGAACTGTGGAATAGCTCATGAAAATGGTCATAAAACACAAAACGGCGAATTGTTGGTCATCCTTAAACATGCATCGGTCTAATGGTCCATGCAAATCCGTGGAGCACTAAAATAGTGTGGAATAACTCATGAAAATGACCCTAAAACGCGAAAACGGTGAGTTTTTGGTCATAACTCGCAAACATGTATCGGGTCTTTGGATTGTTGTAAATCCGCCAAAAGCACCAAAACAGTGTGCAATAGCTCACGAAAACGGCCATAAAACGTGAAAAACGACGAGTTTTTGGTCATAACTCTCAAACATGTATCGGGTCTTAGGGTCGTTGTAAATCACCCTGGAACCCCAAAGCTGTGGGCAATAACTCATGAAAACGGCCATAATATGCGAAATCGACAATTTTTTGGTTAAAATTGTCAAACATGTATCGAGTCTAATGGTCATTGTAATTCGCCCTGAAACCCTAGAACTGTGGAATAGCTCATGAAAATGGTCATACAACACAAGAACGACGAATTGTTGGCCATCCCCTTTAACATGCATCGGGTCTAATGATCCATGCAAATCCCCGTGGAGCACCAAAATAGTGTAGAATAACTCATGAAAATGATCCTAAAACGTGAAAACGACGAGTTTTTGGTCATAACTCTCAAACATGTATCGGGTCTTAGGATCGTTGTAAATCCCCCAAGAGCGCCAAAACTGTGTGCAATAGCTCACGAAAACGGCCATAAAACATGAAAAACGACGAGTTTTTGGTCATAACTCTCAAACATGTTTCGGGTCTTAGGGTGGTTGTAAATCACCATGGAACCCCAAAGCTGTGGGTAATAACTCATAAAAACGGCAATAATATGCGAAATCGACAATTTTTTGGTTAAAATTATCAAACATGTATCGGGTCTAATGGTCGTTGTAATTCGCCCTGAAACCTTAGAACTGTGGAATAGCTCATGAAAATGGTCATAAAACACAAGAACGACGAATTGTGAATCATCCCCTTAAACATGCATCAGGTCTAATGGTCGATGAAAAGCCCCGTGGAGCACCAAAACAGTGTGGAATAACTGATGAAAATGACCCTAAAACGCGAAAAGAATGAGTTTTTGGTCATAACTCTCAAACATGTATCGGGTCATAGGATCGTTGTAAATCCCTCAAGGCGCCAAAAGCAGTGTGCAATAGCTCATGAAGCGGCCATAAAAGCGTGAAAAAGCGACAAGTTTTGGTCATAACTCTCAAACATGTATCGGGTCTTAGGGTCGTTGTAAATCACCTGGAACCCCAAAGCGTGGCAATAACTCATGAAAGCAGCCATAATATCGAAATCGACAATTTTTGGTTAAAATTGTCAAACATGTATCGGGTCTAATGGTCGTTGTAATTGCCACGAAACCCTAGAATTGTGGAATAGCTCATGAAAATGGTCATAAAACACAAAACGACAATTGTTGGTCATCCCTTAAACATGCATCGGTCTAATGGTCCATGCAAATCCCGTGGAGCACCAAAAGCGTGTGGAATAAGCGATGAAAATGACCCTAAAGCGAAACGATGAGTTTTTGGTCATAACTCTCAAACATGTATCGGGTCTTAGGATCGTTGTAAATCACCCAAAGGCGCCAAAGCATTGTGCAATAGCTCACAAAAGCGGCCATAAAGCGTGAAAAGCGACAAGTTTTGGGCATAACTCTCAAACATGTATCGGGTCTTAGGGTCGTTATAAATCACCCTAGAACCCCAAAATTGTGGGCAATAACTCATGAAAACAGCCATAATATGCGGAATCGACAATTTTTTCGTTAAAATTGTCAAACATGTATCGGGTCTAATGGTCGTTGTAATTCGCCCTGAAACCCTAGAACTGTGGAATAGCTCATGAAAATGGACAAACAACACAAGAACGACGAATTGTTGGCCATCCCCTTTAACATGCATCGGGTCTAATGATCCATGCAAATCTCCGTGGAGCACCAAAATTCTGTGGAATAACTGATGAAAATGATCCTAAAATGCGAAAACGATGAGTTTTTGGTCATAACTCTTAGACATGTATCGGGTCTTAGGACCGTTGTAAATCCCCCAAGAGCGCCAAAACAGTGTGCAATAGCTCACGAAAACGGCCATAAAACGTGAAAAACGACGAGTTTTTTGTCATAACTCTCAAACATGTATCGGGTCTTAGGGTCGTTGTAAATCACCATGGAACCCCAAAGCTGTGGGTAATAACTCATAAAAACGGCAATAATATGCGAAATCGACAATTTTTTGGTTAAAATTGTCAAACATGTATCGGGTCTAATGGTCGTTATAATTAATACGAAACCTTAGAACTGTGGAATAGCTCATGAAAATGGTCATAAAACACAAGAACGACGAATTGTCAGTCATCCCCTTAAACATGCATCAGGTCTAATGGTCGATGAAAAGCCCCGTGGAGCACCAAAACAGTGTGGAATAACTGATGAAAATGACCCTAAAACGCGAAAACAATGAGTTTTTGGTCATAACTCTCAAACATGTATCGGGTCATAGGATCGTTGTAAATCCCCCAAGAGCGCCAAAACAGTGTGCAATAGCTCACGAAAACGGCCATAAAACGTGAAAAACGACGAGGTTTTGGTCATATTTCTCAAACATGTATCGGGTCTTAAGGTCGTTGTAAATCATCCTGGAACCCAAAACTGTGGGCAATAACTCATGAAAACAGCCATAATATCGGAAATCGACAATTTTATCGTTAAAATTTTCAAACATGTATCGGGTCTAATGGTCGTTGTAATTCGCCCTAAAACCCTAGAACTGTGGAATAGCTCATGAAAATGGTCATACAACACAAGAACGATGAATTTTTGGTCATCCCCTTAAACATGCATCAGGTCTAATGTTCCATGTAAATCCCCGTGGAGCACCAAAACAATGTGGAATAACTGATGAAAATTACCCTAAAACGCGAAAACGATGAGTTTTGGTCATAACTCTTAGACATGTATCGGGTCTTAGGACCGTTGTAAATCCCCAAGGCGCCAAAAGCGGTGTGCAATAGCTCACAAGCGGCCATAAAACGTGAAAAACGACGAGTTTTTGGTCATAACTCTCAAACATGTATCGGGTCTTAGGGTTGTTATAAATCACCCTAGAACCCCAAAATTGTGGGCAATAACTCATGAAAACGGCCATAATATGCGAAATCGACAATTTTTTGGTTAAAATTGTCAAACATGTATCGGGTCTAATGGTCGTTGTAATTCGCCCTGAAACCCTAGAACTGTGGAATAGCTCATGAAAACGGTCATAAAACACAAGAACGACAAATTGTGGTCAAGCCCTTAAACATTCATCGAATCTAATGGTCCATGAAAATCCCGTGGAGCACCAAAAGCGTGTGGAATAACTCATGAAAATTACCTAAAAGCAGAAAGCGATGAGTTTTTGGTCATAAATCTCAAATATGTATCGGGTCTTAGGATCGTTGTAAATCCCCCAAGAACGCCAAAACAGTGTGCAATAGCTCATGAAAACGGCCATAAAACGTGAAAAACGATGAGTTTTTGGTCATAACTCTCAAACATGTATCGGGTCTTAGGGTCGTTCTAAATCACGATGGAACCCCAAAGCTGTGGGTAATAACTCATAAAAACGGCAATAATATGCGAAATCGACAATTTTTTGGTTAAAATTGTCAAACATGTATCGGGTCTAATGGTCGTTGTAATTCGCCCTGAAACCTTAGAACTATGGAATAGCTCATGAAAATGGTCATAAAACACAAGAACGACGAATTGTCAGTCATCCCCTTAAACATGCTTCAGGTCTAATGGTCGATGAAAAGCCCCGTGGAGCACCAAAATAGTGTGGAATAACTGATGAAAATGACCCTAAAACGCGAAAAGAATGAGTTTTTGGTCATTACTCTCAAACATGTATCGGGTCATAGGATCGTTGTAAATCCCCTAAGAGCGCCAAAACAGTGTGCAATAGCTCACGAAAACGGCCATAAAACGTGAAAAACGACAAGTTTTGGGTCATAACTCTCAAACATGTATCGGGTCTTAGGGTCGTTGTAAATCACCCTGGAACCCCAAAGCTGTGGGCAATAACTCATGAAAACAGCCATAATATGCGGAATCGACAATTTTTTCGTTAAAATTGTCAAACATGTATCGGGTCTAATGGTCGTTGTAATTTGCCCTAAAACCCTAGAACTGTGGAATAGCTAATGAAAATGGTCATACAACACAAGAACGACGAATTGTTGGTCATCCCCTTAAACATGCATCAGGTCTAATGGTCCATGCAAATCCCCGTGGAGCACCAAAACAGTGTGGAATAACTGATGAAAATTACCCTAAAACGCGAAACCGATGAGTTTTTGGTCATAACTCTTAGACATGTATCGGGTCTTAGGACCGTTGTAAATCCCCCAAGAGCACCAAAACAGTGTGCAATAGCTCACAAAAACGGCCATAAAACGTGAAAAACGACAAGTTTTGGGTCATAACTCTCAAACATGTATCGGGTCATAGGATCGTTGTAAATCCCCTAAGAGCGCCAAAACAGTGTGCAATAGCTCACGAAAACGGCCATAAAACGTGAAAAACGACAAGTTTTGGGTCATAACTCTCAAACATGTATCGGGTCTTAGGGTCGTTGTAAATCACCTTGGAACCCCAAAGCTGTGGGCAATAACTCATGAAAACAGCCATAATATGCGGAATCGACAATTTTTTCGTTAAAATTGTCAAACATGTATCGGGTCTAATGGTCGTTGTAATTTGCCCTGAAACCCTAGAACTGTGGAATAGCTAATGAAAATGGTCATACAACACAAGAACGACGAATTGTTGGTCATCCCCTTAAACATGCATCAGGTCTAATGGTCCATGCAAATCCCCGTGGAGCACCAAAACAGTGTGGAATAACTGATGAAAATGACCCTAAAACGCGAAAACGATGAGTTTTTGGTCATAACTCTCAAACATGTATCGGGTCATAGGATCGTTGTAAATCCCCTAAGAGCGCCAAAACAGTGTGCAATAGCTCACGAAAACGGCCATAAAACGTGAAAAACGACAAGTTTTGGGTCATAACTCTCAAACATGTATCGGGTCTTAGGGTCGTTGTAAATCACCCTGGAACCCCAAAGCTGTGGGCAATAACTCATGAAAACAGCCATAATATGCGGAATCAACAATTTTTTCGTTAAAATTGTCAAACATGTATCGGGTCTAATGGTCGTTGTAATTTGCCCTGAAACCCTAGAACTGTGGAATAGCTAATGAAAATGGTCATACAACACAAGAACGACGAATTGTTGGTCATCCCCTTAAACATGCATCGGGTCTAATGGTCCATGCAAATCCCCGTGGAGCACCAAAACAGTGTGGAATAACTGATGAAAATGACCCTAAAACGCGAAAACGATGAGTTTTTGGTCAGAACTCTCAAACATGTATCGGGTCTTAGGACCGTTGTAAATCCCCCAAGAGCGCCAAAACAGTGTGCAATAGCTCACGAAAACGGCCATAAAACGTGAAAAACGACGAGTTTTTTGTCATAACTCTCAAACATGTATCGGGTCTTAGGGTCGTTGTAAATCACCATGGAACCCCAAAGCCTTGGGTAATAACTCATAAAAACGGCAATAATATGCGAAATCGACAATTTTTTGGTTAAAATTGTCAAACATGTATCGGGTCTAATGGTCGTTGTAATTCGCCCTGAAACCTTAGAACTGTGGAATAGCTCATGAAAATGGTCATAAAACACAAGAACGACGAATTGTCAGTCATCCCCTTAAACATGCATCAGGTCCAATGGTCGATGAAAAGCCCCGTGGAGCACCAAAACAGTGTGGAATAACTGATGAAAATGACCCTAAAACGCGAAAACAATGAGTTTTTGGTCATAACTCTCAAACATGTATCGGGTCATAGGATCGTTGTAAATCCCCTAAGAGCGCCAAAACAATGTGCAATAGCTCACGAAAACGGCCATAAAACGTGAAAAACGACAAGTTTTGGGTCATAACTCTCAAACATGTATCGGGTCTTAGGGTCGTTGTAAATCACCCTGGAACCCCAAAACTGTGGGCAATAACTCATGAAAACAGCCATAATATGCGGAATCGACAATTTTCTCGTTAAAATTGTCAAACATGTATCGGGTCTAATGGTCGTTGTAATTCGCCCTAAAACCCTAGAACTGTGGAATAGCTCATGAAAATGGTCATACAACACAAGAACGACGAATTTTTGGTCATCCCCTTAAACATGCATCAGGTCTAATGTTCCATGCAAATCCCCGTGGAGCACCAAAACAATGTGGAATAACTGATGAAAATTACCCTAAAACGCGAAAACGATGAGTTTTTGGTCATAACTCTTAGACATGTATCGGGTCTTAGGACCGTTGTAAATCCCCCAAGAGCGCCAAAACAGTGTGCAATAGCTCACGAAAACGGCCATAAAACGTGAAAAACGACGAGTTTTTGGTCATAACTCTCAAACATGTATCGGGTCTTAGGGTCGTTATAAATCACCCTAGAACCCCAAAATTGTGGGCAATAACTCATGAAAACGGCCATAATATGCGAAATCGACAATTTTTTGGTTAAAATTGTCAAACATGTATCGGGTCTAATGGTCGTTGTAATTCGCCCTGAAACCCTAGAACTGTGGAATAGCTCATGAAAACGGTCATAAAACACAAGAACGACGAATTGTCGGTCATCCCCTTAAACATGCATCGGGTCTAATGGTCCATGAAAATCCCCGTGGAGCACCAAAACAGTGTGGAATAACTCATGAAAATTACCCTAAAACGCGAAAACGATGAGTTTTTGGTCATAAATCTCAAATATGTATCGGGTCTTAGGATCGTTGTAAATCCCCCAAGAACGCCAAAACAGTGTGCAATAGCTCATGAAAACGGCCATAAAACGTGAAAAACGATGAGTTTTTGGTCATAACTCTCAAACATGTATCGGGTCTTAGGGTCGTTCTAAATCACGATGGAACCCCAAAGCTGTGGGTAATAACTCATAAAAACGGCAATAATATGCGAAATCGACAATTTTTTGGTTAAAATTGTCAAACATGTATCGGGTCTAATGGTCGTTGTAATTCGCCCTGAAACCTTAGAACTATGGAATAGCTCATGAAAATGGTCATAAAACACAAGAACGACGAATTGTCAGTCATCCCCTTAAACATGCTTCAGGTCTAATGGTCGATGAAAAGCCCCGTGGAGCACCAAAACAGTGTGGAATAACTGATGAAAATGACCCTAAAACGCGAAAAGAATGAGTTTTTGGTCATAACTCTCAAACATGTATCGGGTCATAGGATCGTTGTAAATCCCCTAAGAGCGCCAAATCAGTGTGCAATAGCTCACGAAAACGGCCATAAAACGTGAAAAACGACAAGTTTTGGGTCATAACTCTCAAACATGTATCGGGTCTTAGGGTCGTTGTAAATCACCCTGGAACCCCAAAGCTGTGGGCAATAACTCATGAAAACAGCCATAATATGCGGAATCGACAATTTTTTCGTTAAAATTGTCAAACATGTATCGGGTCTAATGGTCGTTGTAATTTGCCCTGAAACCCTAGAACTGTGGAATAGCTAATGAAAATGGTCATACAACACAAGAACGACGAATTGTTGGTCATCCCCTTAAACATGCATCAGGTCTAATGGTCCATGCAAATCCCCGTGGAGCACCAAAACAGTGTGGAATAACTGATGAAAATGACCCTAAAACGCGAAAACGATGAGTTTTTGGTCATAACTCTCAAACATGTATCGGGTCTTAGGACCGTTGTAAATCCCCCAAGAGCGCAAAAATAGTGTGCAATAGCTCACGAAAACGGCCATAAAACGTGAAAAACGACGAGTTTTTTGTCATAACTCTCAAACATGTATCGGGTCTTAGGGTCGTTGTAAATCACCATGGAACCCCAAAGCCTTGGGTAATAACTCATAAAAACGGCAATAATATGCGAAATCGACAATTTTTTGGTTAAAATTGTCAAACATGTATCGGGTCTAATGGTCGTTGTAATTCGCCCTGAAACCTTAGAACTGTGGAATAGCTCATGAAAATGGTCATAAAACACAAGAACGACGAATTGTCAGTCATCCCCTTAAACATGCATCAGGTCCAATGGTCGATGAAAAGCCCCGTGGAGCACCAAAACAGTGTGGAATAACTGATGAAAATGACCCTAAAACGCGAAAACAATGAGTTTTTGGTCATAACTCTCAAACATGTATCGGGTCATAGGATCGTTGTAAATCCCCTAAGAGCGCCAAAACAATGTGAAATAGCTCACGAAAACGGCCATAAAACGTGAAAAACGACAAGTTTTGGGTCATAACTCTCAAACATGTATCGGGTCTTAGGGTCGTTGTAAATCACCCTGGAACCCCAAAACTGTGGGCAATAACTCATGAAAACAGCCATAATATGCGGAATCGACAATTTTTTCGTTAAAATTGTCAAACATGTATCGGGTCTAATGGTCGTTGTAATTCGCCCTGAAACCCTAGAACTATGGAATAGCTCTTGAAAATGGTCATACAACACAAGAACGACGAATTTTTGGTCATCCCCTTAAACATGCATCAGGTCTAATGGTCCATGCAAATCCCCGTGGAGCACCAAAACTATGTGGAATAACTGATGAAAATTACCGTAAAACGCGAAACGATGAGTTTTTGGTCATAACTCTTAGACATGTATCGGGTCTTAGGACCGTTGTAAATCCCCCAAGAGCGCAAAAACAGTGTGCAATAGCTGACGAAAACGGCCATAAAACGTGAAAAACGACGAGTTTTTGGTCATAACTCTCAAACATGTATCGGGTCTTAGGGTCGTTATAAATCACCCTAGAACCCCAAAATTGTGGGCAATAACTCATGAAAACGGCAATAATATGCGAAATCGACAATTTTTTGGTTAAAATTGTCAAACATGTATCGGGTCTAATGGTCGTTGTAATTCGCCTGAAACCCTAGAAAAGTGGAATAGTTCATGAAAGCGGTCATAAAACACAAGAACGGCCAATTGTCGGTCATCCCCTTAAACATGCATCGGGTCTAATGGTCCATGAAAATCCCCGTGGAGCACCAAAACAGTGTGGAATAACTCATGAAAATTACCCTAAAACGCGAAAACGATGAGTTTTTGGTCATAAATCTCAAATATGTATCGGGTCTTAGGATCGTTGTAAATCCCCCAAGAACGCCAAAACAGTGTGCAATAGCTCACGAAAACGGCCATAAAACGTGAAAAACGACGAGTTTTTGGTCATAACTCTCAAACATGTATCGGGTCTTAGGGTCGTTGTAAATCACCATGGAACCCCAAAGCTGTGGGTAATAACTCATAAAAACGGCAATAATATGCGAAATCGACAATTTTTTGGTTAAAATTGTCAAACATGTATCGGGTCTAATGGTCGTTATAATTCGCCCTGAAACCTTAGAACTGTGGAATAGTTCATGAAAATGGTCATAAAACACAAGAACGACAAATTGTCAGTCATCCCCTTAAACATGCATCAGGTCTAATGGTCGATGAAAAGCCCCGTGGAGCACCAAAACAGTGTGGAATAACTGATGAAAATGACCCTAAAACGCGAAAAGAATGAGTTTTTGGTCATAACTCTCAAACATGTATCGGGTCATAGGATCGTTGTAAATCCCCTAAGAGCGCCAAAACAGTGTGCAATAGCTCACGAAAACGGCCATAAAACGTGAAAAACGACAAGTTTTGGGTCATAACTCTCAAACATGTATCGGGTCTTAGGGTCGTTGTAAATCACCCTGGAACCCCAAAACTGTGGGCAATAACTCATGAAAATGGCCATAATATGCGGAATCGACAATTTTTTCGTTAAAATTGTCAAACATGTATCGGGTCTAATGGTCGTTGTAATTCGCCCTGAAACCCTAGAACTGTGGAATAGCTCATGAAAATGGTCATACAACACAAGAACGACGAATTGTTGGTCATCCCCTTAAACATGCATCAGGTCTAATGGTCCATGCAAATCCCCGTGGAGCACCAAAAGAGTGTGGAATAACTGATGAAAATTACCCTAAAACGCGAAACCGATGAGTTTTTGGTCATAACTCTTAGACATGTATCGGGTCTTAGGACCGTTGTAAATCCCCCAAGAGCGCCAAAACAGTGTGCAATAGCTCACGAAAACGGCCATAAAACGTGAAAAACGACGAGTTTTTGGTCATAACTCTCAAACATGTATTGGGTCTTAGGGTCGTTGTAAATCACCCTGGAACCCCAAAATTGTGGGCAATAACTCATGAAAACGGCCATAATATGCGAAATCGACAATTTTTTGGTTAAAATTGTCAAACATGTATCGGGTCTAATGGTCGTTGTAATTCGCCCTGAAACCCTAGAAGTGTGGAATAGCTCATGAAAACGGTCATAAAACACAAGAACAATGAATTGTCGGTCATCCTCTTAAACATGCATCGGGTCTAATGGTCCATGAAAATCCCCGTGGAGCACCAAAACAGTGTGGAATAGCTCATGAAAATGACCCTAAAAGCAGAAACGATGAGTTTTGGTCATAACTCTCAAACATGTATCGGGTCTTAGGATCGTTGTAAATCCCCAAAACGCGTAAAAGCGATTGTGCAATAGCTCACAAAGCGGCCATAAAGCGTGAAAAAGCGACAAGTTTTGGTTCATAACTCTCAAACATGTATCGGGTCTTAGGGTCGTTGTAAATCATCCTGGAACCCCAAAGCTGTGGGCAATAACTCATGAAAACAGCCATAATATGCGGAATCGACAATTTTTTCATTAAAATTGTCAAACATGTATCGGGTCTAATGGTCGTTGTAATTTGCCCTGAAACCCTAGAACTGTGGAATAGCTAATGAAAATGGTCATACAACACAAGAACGACGAATTGTTGGTCATCCCCTTAAACATGCATCAGGTCTAATGGTCCATGCAAATCCCCGTGGAGCACCAAAACAGTGTGGAATAACTGATGAAAATGACCCTAAAACGCGAAAACGATGAGTTTTTGGTCATAACTCTCAAACATGTATCGGGTCTTAGGATCGTTGTAAATCCCCTAAGAGCGCCAAACCAGTGTGCAATACCTCACGAAAACGGCCATAAAACGTGAAAAACGACGAGTTTTTGGTCATAACTCTCAAACATGTATCGGGTCTTAGGGTCGTTGTAAATCACCCTGGAACCCCAAAGCTGTGGGCAATAACTCATGAAAACAGCCATAATATGCGGAATCGACAATTTTTTCGTTAAAATTGTCAAACATGTATCGGGTCTAATGGTCGTTGTAATTTGCCCTGAAACCCTAGAACTGTGGAATAGCTAATGAAAATGGTCATACAACACAAAACGGCAATTGTTGGTCATCCCCTTAAACATGCATCGGTCTAATGGTCCATGCAAATCCGTGGAGCACCAAAAGCAGTGTGGAATAAGCGATGAAAATGACCCTAAAGCAGAAACGATGAGTTTTTGGTCATAACTCTCAAATATGTATCAGGTCTTAGGATCGTTGTAAATCCCCCGAGAATGCCAAAACAGTGTGCAATAGCTCACAAAAAGGCCATAAAAAATGAAAAGCAGCGAGTTTTGGTCATAACTCTCAAACATGTATCGGGTCTTAGGGTCGTTGTAAATCACCCTGGAACCCCAAAATTGTGGGCAATAACTCATGAAAACAGCCATAATATGCGAAATCGACAATTTTTTGGTTAAAATTGTCAAACATGTATCGGGTCTAATGGTCGTTGTAATTTGCCCTGAAACCCTAGAACTGTGGAATAGCTCATGAAAATGGTCATAAAACACAAGAACGACGAATTGTCGGTCATCCCCTTAAACATGCATCAGGTCCAATGGTCGATGAAAAGCCCCGTGGAGCACCAAAACAGTGTGGAATAACTGATGAAAATGACCCTAAAACGCGAAAACAATGAGTTTTTGGTCATTACTCTCAAACATGTATCGGGTCATAGGATCGTTGTAAATCCCCAAAGAGCGCCAAAACAATGTGCAATAGCTCACGAAAACGGCCATAAAACGTGAAAAACGACAAGTTTTGGGTCATAACTCTCAAACATGTATCGGGTCTTAGGGTCGTTGTAAATCACCTTGGAACCCCAAAACTGTGGGCAATAACTCATGAAAAACAGCCATAATATGCGGAATCGACAATTTTCTCGTTAAAATTGTCAAACATGTATCGGGTCTAATGGTCGTTGTAATTCACCCTAAAACCCTAGAACTGTGGAATAGCTAATGAAAATGGTCATACAACACAAGAACGACGAATTTTTGGTCATCCCCTTAAACATGCATCAGGTCTAATGTTCCATGCAAATCCCCGTGGAGCACCAAAACAATGTGGAATAACTGATGAAAATTACCCTAAAACGCGAAAACGATGAGTTTTTGGTCATAACTCTCAAACATGTATCGGGTCTTAGGATCGTTGTAAATCCCCCAAGAGCGCCAAAAAAGTGTGCTATAGCTCACGAAAACGGCCATAAAACGAGAAAAAACGACGAGTTTTTGGTCATAACTCTCAAACATGTATCGGTCTTAGGGTCGTTTTAAATCACCCTAGAACCCCAAAACTATGGGCAATAACTCATGAAAACAGCCATAATATGCGAAATCGACAATTTTTTGGTTAAAATTGTCAAACATGTATCGGGTCTAATGGTCGTTGTAATTATACGAAACCCTAGAGCGTGGAATAGCTCATGAAAGCGGTCATAAAACACAAGAACGACAATTGTCGGTCATCCCTTAAACATGCATCGGTCTACAATGGTCCATGAAAATCCCGTGGAGCACCAAAGCGTGTGGAATAACTCATGAAAATGACCCTAAAACGCAAAAACGATGAGTTTTTGGTCATAAATCTCAAATATGTATCGGGTCTTAGGATCGTTGTAAATCCCCCAAGAACGCCAAAACAGTGTGCAATAGCTCACAAAAACAGCCATAAAACATGAAAAACGACGAGTTTTTGGACATAACTCTCAAACATGTATTGGGTCTTAGGGTCGTTATAAATCACCCTAGATCCCCAAAATTGTGGGCAATAACTCATGAAAACGGCCATAATATGCGAAATCGACAATTTTTTGGTTAAAATTGTCAAACATGTATCGGGTTTAATGGTCGTTGTAATTCGCCCTGAAACCCTAGAACTGTGGAATAGCTCATGAAAATGGTCATAAAACACAAGAACGACGAATTGTCGGTCATCCCCTTAAACATGCATCGGGTCTAATGGTCCATGAAAATCCCCGTGGAGCACCAAAACAGTGTGGAATAACTGATGAAAATGACCCTAAAATGCGAAAACGATGAGTTTTTGGTCATAAATCTCAAATATGTATCGGGTCTGAGGATCGTTGTGAATCCCCCAAGAACGCCAAAACAGTGTGCAATAGCTCACAAAAACAGCCATAAAACATGAAAAACGACGAGTTTTTGGACATAACTCTCAAACATGTATCGGGTCTTAGGGTCGTTGTAAATCACCCTTGAACCCCAAAACTGTGGGCAATAACTCATGAAAACAGCCATCATATGCGAAATCGACAATTTTTTCGTTAAAATTGTCAAATATGTATCGGGTCTAATGGTCGTTGTAATTCGCCCTAAAACCCTAGAACTGTGGAATAGCTCATGAAAATGGTCATACAACACAAGAACGACGAATTTTTGGTCATCCCCTTAAACATGCATCAGGTCTAATGTTCCATGCAAATCCCCGTGGAGCACCAAAACAATGTGGAATAACTGATGAAAAATACCCTAAAACGCGAAAACGATGAGTTTTTGGTCATAGCTCTTAGACATGTATCGGGTCTTAGGACCGTTGTAAATCCCCCAAGAACGCCAAAACAGTGTGCAATAGCTCACAAAAACAGCCATAAAACATGAAAAACGACGAGTTTTTGGACATAACTCTCAAACATGTATCGGGTCTTAGGGTCGTTGTAAATCACCCTGGAACCCCAAAACTGTGGGCAATAACTCATGAAAACAGCCATCATATGCGAAATCGACAATTTTTTCGTTAAAATTGTCAAATATGTATCGGGTCTAATGGTCGTTGTAATTCGCCCTGAAACCCTAGAACTGCGGAATAGCTCATGAAAATGGTCATACAACACAAAACGGCCAATTTTGGTCATCCCTTAAACATGCATCAGGTCCAATGGTCCATGCAAATCCCGTGGAGCACCAAACTGTGGAATAACCGATGAAAATTACCTAAAGCAGCAGCGAAAAACGACGAGTTTTTGGTCATAACTCTCAAACATGTATCGGGTCTTAGGGTCGTTGTAAATCACCCTAGAACCCCAAAATTGTGGGCAATAACTCATGAAAACGGCCATAATATGCGAAATCGACAATTTTTTGGTTAAAATTGTCAAACATGTATCGGGTCTAATGGTCGTTGTAATTCGCCCTGAAACCCTAGAACCGCGGAATAGCTCATGAAAACGGTCATAAAACATAAGAACGACGAATTGTCGGTCATCCCCTTAAACATGCATTGGGTCTAATGGTCCATGCAAATCCCCGTGGAGCACTAAAAGCGGTGGAATAGCTCATGAAAATGACCCTAAAACGCGAAAACGATGAGTTTTTGGTCATAACTCTCAAATATGTATCGGGTCTTAGGATCGTTGTAAATCCCCCAAGAATGCCAAAACAGTGTGCAATAGCTCACAAAAACGGCCATAAAACATGAAAAACGACGAGTTTTTGGTCATAACTCTCAAACATGTATCGGGTCTTAGGGTCGTTGTAAATCACCCTGGAACCCCAAAACTGTGGGCAATAACTCATGAAAACAGCCATAATATGCGAAATCGACAATTTTTTCGTTAAAATTGTCAAACATGTATCGGGTCTAATGGTCGTTGTAATTCGCCCTGAAACCCTAGAACTGTGGAATAGCTCATGAAAATGGTCATACAACACAAGAACGACGAATTTTTGGTCATCCCCTTAAACATGCATCAGGTCCAATGGTCCATGCAAATCCCCGTGGAGCACCAAAACTGTGTGGAATAACTGATGAAAATTACCCTAAAACGCGAAAACGATGAGTTTTTGGTCATAACTCTCAAACATGTATCGGGTCTTAGGGTCGTTATAAATCACCCTAGAACCCCAAAATTGTGGGCAATAACTCATGAAAACGGCCATAATATGCGAAATCGACAATTTTTTGGTTAAAATTGTCAAACATGTATCGGGTCTAATGGTCGTTGTAATTCGCCCTGAAACCCTAGAACCGTGGAATAGCTCATGAAAACGGTCATAAAACACAAGAACGACGAATTGTCGGTCATCCCCTTAAACATGCATCGGGTCTAATGGTCCATGAAAATCCCCGTGGAGCACCAAAGCGGTGTGGAATAACTCATGAAAATGACCTAAAGCAGCGAAAACCATGAGTTTTTGGTCATAACTCTCAATCATGAATCGGGTCTTAGGATCGTTGTAAATCCCCCAAGAGCGCCAAAACAGTGTGCCATAACTCACGAAAACGGCCATAAAACGTGAAAAACGACGAGTTTTGAACATAACTCTCAAACATGTATCGGGTCTTAGGGTCGTTGTAAATCACCCTAGAACCCCAAAGCAATGGGCAATAACTCATGAAAACGGCCATAATATGCGAAATCGACAATTTTTTGGTTAAAGTTGTCAAACATGGATCGGGTCTAATGGTCGTTATAATTTGCCCTGAAACCCTAGAACTGTGGAATAGCTCATGAAAATGGTCATAAAACACAAGAACGACGAATTGTTGGTCATCCCCTTAAACATCCATCGGGTCTAATGTTCCATGCAAATCCCGTGGAGCACCAAAACAATGTGGAATAAGCGATGAAAATACCTAAAAGCGAAAACGATGAGTTTTTGGTCATAGCTCTTAGACATGTATCGGGTCTTAGGACCGTTGTAAATCCCCCAAGAACGCCAAAACAGTGTGCAATAGCTCACAAAAACAGCCATAAAACATGAAAAACGACGAGTTTTTGGACATAACTCTCAAACATGTATCGGGTCTTAGGGTCGTTGTAAATCACCCTGGAACCCCAAAACTGTGGGCAATAACTCATGAAAACAGCCATCATATGCGAAATCGACAATTTTTTCGTTAAAATTGTCAAACATGTATCGGGTCTAATGGTCGTTGTAATTCGCCCTGAAACCCTAGAACTATGGAATAGCTCATGAAAATGGTCATACAACACAAGAACGACGAATTTTTGGTCATCCCCTTAAACATGCATCAGGTCCAATGGTCCATGCAAATCCCCGTGGAGCACCAAAACTGTGTGGAATAACTGATGAAAATTACCCTAAAACGCGAAAACGATGAGTTTTTGGTCATAACTCTCAAACATGTATCGGGTCTTAGGGTCGTTGTAAATCACCCTGGAACCCCAAAATTGTGGGCAATAACTCATGAAAACGGCCATAATATGCGAAATCGACAATTTTTTGGTTAAAATTGTCAAACATGTATCGGGTCTAATGGTCGTTGTAATTCGCCCTGAAACCCTAGAACTGTGGAATAGCTCATGAAAACGGTCATAAAACACAAGAACGACGAATTGTCGGTCATCCCCTTAAACATGCATCGGGTCTAATGGTGCATGAAAATCCTCGTGGAGCACCAAAACAGTGTGGAATAACTGATAAAAATGACCCTAAAACGCGAAAACGATGAGTTTTGGTCATAACTCTCAAACATGTATCGGGTCTTAGGATCGTTGTAAATCCCCCAAGAGCGCCAAAACAGTGTGCAATAGCTCACGAAAACGGCCATAAAACATGTTTTGGTCATAACTCTCAAACATGTATCGGGTCTTAGGGTCGTTGTAAATCACCCTGGAACCCCAAAACAGTGGGCAATAACTCATGAAAACAGCCATAATATGCGAAATCGACAATTTTTTCGTTAAAATTGTCAAACATGTATCGGGTCTAATGGTCGTTGTAATTCGCCCTGAAACCCTAGAACTGTGGAATAGCTCATGAAAATGGTCATACAACACAAGAACGACGAATTTTTGGTCATCCCCTTAAACATGCATCAGGTCCAATGGTCCATGCAAATCCCCGTGGAGCACCAAAACTGTGTGGAATAACTGATGAAAATTACCCTAAAACGCGAAAACGACGAGTTTTTGGTCATAACTCTCAAACATGTATCAGGTCTTAGGGTCGTTGTAAATCACCCTGGAACCCCAAAATTGTGGGCAATAACTCATGAAAACGGCCATAATATGCGAAATCGACAATTTTTTGGTTAAAATTGTCAAACATGTATCGGGTCTAATGGTCGTTGTAATTCGCCCTGAAACCCTAGAACTGTGGAATAGCTCATGAAAACGGTCATAAAACACAAGAACGACGAATTGTCGGTCATCCCCTTAAACATGCATCGGGTCTAATGGTCCATGAAAATCCCCGTGGAGCACCAAAACAGTGTGGAATAACTCATGAAAATGACCCTAAAATGCGAAAACGATGAGTTTTTGGTCATAACTCTCAAACATGTATCGGGTCTTAGGATCGTTGTAAATCCCCCAAGAGTGCCAAAACAGTGTGCAATAGCTCATGAAAACGGCCATAAAACCAGAAAAACGACGAGTTTTTGGTCATAACTCTCAAACATGTATCGGGTCTTAGGGTCGTTGTAAATCACCCTGGAACCCCAAAACTGTGGGCAATAACTCATGAAAACGGCCATAATATGCGAAATCGACAATTTTTTGGTTAAAATTGTCAAACATGGATCGGGTCTAATGGTCGTTGTAATTCGCCCTGAAACCCTAGAACTGTGGAATAGCTCATGAAAATGGTCATAAAACACAAGAACGACGAATTGTTGGTCATCCCCTTAAACATGCATCGGGTCTAATGGTCCATGCAAATCCCCGTGGAGCACCAAAACTGTGTGGAATAACTGACGAAAATTACCCTAAAACGTGAAAACGATGAGTTTTTGGTCATAACTCTCAAACATGTATCGGGTCTTAGGGTCGTTGTAAATCACCCTGGAACCCCAAAATTGTGGGCAATAACTCATGAAAACGGCCATAATATGCGAAATCGACAATTTTTTGGTTAAAATTGTCAAACATGTATCAGGTCTAATGGTCGTTGTAATTCGCCCTGAAACCCTAGAACTGTGGAATAGCTCATGAAAACGGTCATAAAACACAAGAACGACGAATTGTCGGTCATCCCCTTAAACATGCATCGGGTCTAATGGTCCATGAAAATCCCCGTGGAGCACCAAAACAGTGTGGAATAACTCATGAAAATGACCCTAAAACGCGAAAACGATGAGTTTTTGGTCATAACTCTCAAATATGTATCGGGTCTTAGGATCGTTGTAAATCCCCCAAGAATGCCAAAACAGTGTGCAATAGCTCACAAAAACGGCCATAAAACATGAAAAACGACGAGTTTTTGGTCATAACTCTCAAACATGTATCGGGTCTTAGGGTCGTTGTAAATCACCCTGGAACCCCAAAACTGTGGGCAATAACTCATGAAAACGGCCATAATATGCGAAATCGACAATTTTTTCGTTAAAATTGTCAAACATGTATCGGGTCTAATGGTCGTTGTAATTCACCCTGAAACCCTAGAACTGTGGAATAGCTCATGAAAATGGTCATACAACACAAGAACGACGAATTTTTGGTCATCCCCTTAAACATGCATCAGGTCCAATGGTCCATGCAAATCCCCGTGGAGCACCAAAACTGTGTGGAATAACTGATGAAAATTACCCTAAAACGCGAAAACGATGAGTTTTTGGTCATAACTCTCAAACATGTATCGGGTCTTAGGGTCGTTATAAATCACCCTAGAACCCCAAAATGATGGGCAATAACTCATGAAAACGGCCATAATATGCGAAATCGACAATTTTTTCGTTAAAATTGTCAAACATGTATCGGGTCTAATGGTCGTTGTAATTCGCCCTGAAACCCTAGAACTGTGGAATAGCTCATGAAAACGGTCATAAAACACAAGAACGACTAATTGTCGGTCATCCCCTTAAACATGCATCGGGTCTAATGGTCCATGAAATCCCCGTGGAGCACCAAAACAGTGTGGAATAACTCATGAAAATGACCCTAAAACACGAAATCGATGAGTTTTTGGTCATAACTCTCAAACATGTATCGGGTCTTAGGATCGTTGTAAATCCCCCCAAGAATGCCAAAACAGTGTGCAATAGCTCACAAAACGGCCATAAAACAGGAAAAACGACGAGTTTTTGGTCATAACTCTCAAACATGTATCGGGTCTTAGGGTCGTTGTAAATCACCCTGGAACCCCAAAACTGTGGGCAATAACTCATGAAAACGGCCATAATATGCGAAATCGACAATTTTTTCGTTAAAATTGTCAAACATGTATCGGGTCTAATGGTCGTTGTAATTCGCCCTGAAACCCTAGAACTGTGGAATAGCTCATGAAAATGGTCATACAACACAAGAACGACGAATTTTTGGTCATCCCCTTAAACATGCATCAGGTCCAATGGTCCATGCAAATCCCCGTGGAGCACCAAAACTGTGTGGAATAACTGACGAAAATTACCCTAAAACGTGAAAACGATGAGTTTTTGGTCATAACTCTCAAACATGTATCGGGTCTTAGGGTCGTTGTAAATCACCCTAGAACCCCAAAATTGTGGGCAATAACTCATGAAAACGGCCATAATATGCGAAATCGACAAATTTTTGGTTAAAATTGTCAAACATGTATCAGGTCTAATGGTCGTTGTAATTCGCCCTGAAACCCTAGAACTATGGAATAGCTCATGAAAACGGTCATAAAACACAAGAACGACGAATTGTCGGTCATCCCCTTAAACATGCATCGGGTCGAATGGTCCATGAAAATCCCCGTGGAGCACCAAAACAGTGTGGAATAACTCATTAAAATGACCCTAAAACGCGAAAACGATGAGGTTTTGGTCATAACTCTCAAATATGTATCGGGTCTTAGGATCGTTGTAAATCCCCCAAGAATGCCAAAACAGTGTGCAATAGCTCACAAAAATGGCCATAAAACATGAAAAACGACGAGTTTTTGGTCATAACTCTCAAACATGTATCGGGTCTTAGGGTCGTTGTAAATCACCCTGGAACCCCAAAACTGCGGGCAATAACTCATGAAAACAGCCATAATATCCGAAATCGACAATTTTTTCGTTAAAATTGTCAAACATGTATCGGGTCTAATGGTCGTTGTAATTCGCCCTGAAACCCTAGAACTGTGGAATAGCTCATGAAAATGGTCATACAACACAAGAACGACGAATTTTTGGTCATCCCCTTAAACATGCATCAGGTCCAATGGTCCATGCAAATCCCCGTGGAGCACCAAAACTGTGTGGAATAACTGATGAAAATTACCCTAAAACGCGAAAACGATGAGTTTTTGGTCATAACTCTCAAACATGTATCGGGTCTTAGGGTCGTTGTAAATCACCCTAGAACCCCAAAACTATGGGCAATAACTCATGAAAACGGCCATAATATGCGAAATCGACAATTTTTTGGTTAAAATTGTCAAACATGTATCGGGTCTAATGGTCGTTGTAATTCGCCCTGAAACCCTAGAACTGTGGAATAGCTCATGAAAACGGTCATAAAACACAAGAACGATGAATTGTCGGTCATCCCCTTAAACATGCATCGGGTCTAATGGTCCATGAAAATCCCCGTGGAGCACCAAAACAGTGTGGAATAACTCATGAAAATGACCCTAAAACGCGAAAACGATGAGTTTTTGGTCATAACTCTCAAATATGTATCGGGTCTTAGGATCGTTGTAAATCCCCCAAGAATGCCAAAACAGTGTGCAATAGCTCACAAAAACGGCCATAAAACATGAAAAACGACGAGTTTTTGGTCATAACTCTCAAACATGTATCGGGTCTTAGGGTCGTTGTAAATCACCCTGGAACCCCAAAACTGTGGGCAATAACTCATGAAAACAGCCATAATATGCGAAATCGACAATTTTTTCGTTAAAATTGTCAAACATGTATCGGGTCTAATGGTCGTTGTAATTCGCCCTGAAACCCTAGAACTGCGGAATAGCTCATGAAAATGGTCATACAACACAAGAACGACGAATTTTTGGTCATCCCCTTAAACATGCATCAGGTCCAATGGTCCATGCAAATCCCCGTGGAGCACCAAAACTGTGTGGAATAACTCATGAAAATGACCCTAAAACGCGAAAACGATGAGTTTTTGGTCATAACTCTCAAACATGTATCGGGTCTTAGGGTCGTTGTAAATCACCCTAGAACCCCAAAATTGTGGGCAATAACTCATGAAAACGGCCATAATATGCGAAATCGACAATTTTTTGGTTAAAATTGTCAAACATGTATCAGGTCTAATGGTCGTTGTAATTCGCCCTGAAACCCTAGAACTGTGGAATAGCTCATGAAAACGGTCATAAAACACAAGAACGAAGAATTGTCGGTCATCCCCTTAAACATGCATCGGGTCTAATGGTCCATGCAAATCCCCGTGGAGCACCAAAACAGTGTGGAATAACTCATGAAAATGACCCTAAAACGCGAAAACGATGAGTTTTTCGTCATAACTCTCAAACATATATCGGGTCTTAGGATCGTTGTAAATCCCCCAAGAATGCTAAAACAGGGTGCAATAGCTCATGAAAACAGCCATAAAACATGAAAAATGATGAGTTTTTGGTCATAACTCTCAAACATGTATCGGGTCTTAGGATCGTTGTAAATCACCCTGGAACCCCAAAACTATGGGCAATAACTCATGAAAACAGCCATAATATCCAAATCGACAATTTTTCGTTAAAATTGTCAAACATGTATCGGGTCTAATGGTCGCTGTTGTACGCCTGAAATCCTAGAACTGCGGAATAGCTCATGAAAATGGTCATACAACACAAGAACGACGAATTTTTGGTCATCCCCTTAAACATGCATAGGTCCAATGGTCCATGCAAATCCCCGTGGAGCACCAAAACTGTGTGGAATAACTGATGAAAATGACCCTAAAACGCGAAAACGATCAGTTTTGGTCATAACTCTCAAACATGTATCGGGTCTTAGGGTCGTTGTAAATCACCCTAGAACCCCAAAATTGTGGGCAATAGCTCATGAAAACGTTCATAATATGCGAAATCGACAATTTTTTGGTTACAATTGTCAAACATGTATCGGGTCTAATGGTCGTTCTAATTCGCTCTGAAACCCTAGAACTGTGGAATAGCTCATGAAAACGGTCATAAAACACAAGAACGACGAATTGTCGGTCATCCCCTTAAACATGCATTAGGCTAATGGTCCATGAAAATCCCCGTGGAGCACCAAAACAGTGTGGAATAACTCATGAAAATGACCGTAAAACGTGAAAACGATGAGTTTTTGGTCATAACTCTCAAACATTTATCGGGTCTTAGGATCGTTGTAAATCCCCCAAGAGCGCCAAAACAGTGTGCAATAGCTCACAAAAACGGCCATAAAACATGAAAAACGACGAGTTTTTGGTCATAACTCTCAAACATGTATCGGGTCTTAGGGTCGTTATAAATCACCCTGGAACCCCAAAACTGTGGGCAATAACTGATGAAAACAGCCATAATATGCGAAATCGACAATTTTTTCGTTAAAATTGTCAAACATGTATCAGGTCTAATGGTCGTTGTAATTCGCCCTGAAACCCTAGAACTGTGGAATAGCTCATGAAATTGTCATACAACACAAGAACGACGAATTTTTGGTCATCCCCTTAAACATGCATCAGGTCCAATGGTCCATGCAAATCCCCGTGGAGCACCAAAACTGTGTGGAATAACTGATGAAAATTACCCTAAAACGCGAAAACGATGAGTTTTTGGTCATAACTCTCAAACATGTATCGGGTCTTAGGGTCGTTGTAAATCACCCTGGAACCCCAAAATTGTGGGCAATAACTCATGAAAACGGCCATAATATGCGAAATCGACAATTTTTTGGTTAAAATTGTCAAACATGGATCGGGTCTAATGGTCGTTGTAATTCGCCCTGAAACCCTAGAACTGGGGAATAGCTCATGAAAACGGTCATAAAACACAAGAACGACAAATTGTCGGTCATCCCCTTAAACATGCATCGGGTCTAATGGTCCTTGAAAATCCTGGTGGAGCACCAAAACAGTGTGGAATAACTCATGAAAATGACCCTAAAACGCGAAAACGATGAGTTTTTGGTCATAACTCTCAAACATGTATCGGGTCTTAGGATCGTTGTAAATCCCCCGAGAATGCCAAAACAGTGTGCAATAGCTCACAAAACGGCCATAAAACATGAAAAACGACGAGTTTTTGGTCATAACTCTCAAACATGTATCGGGTCTTAGGGTCGTTGTAAATCACCCTGGAACCCCAAAACTGTGGGCAATAACTCATGAAAACAGCCATAATATGCGAAATCGACAATTTTTTCGTTAAAATTGTCAAACATGTATCGGGTCTAATGGTCGTTGTAATTCGCCATGAAACCCTAGAACTGTGGAATAGCTCATGAAAATGGTCATACAACACAAGAACGACGAATTTTTGGTCATCCCCTTAAACATGCATCAAGTCCAATGGTCCATGCAAATCCCCGTGGAGCACCAAAACTGTGTGGAATAACTGATGAAAATTACCCTAAAACGCGAAAACGATGAGTTTTTGGTCATAACTCTCAAACATGTATCGGGTCTTAGGGTCGTTATAAATCACCCTAGAACCCCAAAATTGTGGGCAATAACTCATGAAAACGGCCATAATATGCGAAATCGACAATTTTTTGGTTAAAATTGTCAAACATGTATCGGGTCTAATGGTCGTTGTAATTCGCCCTGAAACCCTAGAACTGTGGAATAGCTCATGAAAACGGTCATAAAACACAAGAACGACGAATTGTCGGTCATCCCCTTAAACATGCATCGGGTCTAATGGTCCATGAAAATCCTCGTGGAGCACCAAAACAGTGTGGAATAACTCATGAAAATGACCCTAAAACGCGAAAACGATGAGTTTTTGGTCATAACTCTCAAATATGTATCGGGTCTTAGGATCGTTGTAAATCCCCCAAGAATGCCAAAACAGTGTGCAATAGCTCACGAAAACAGCCATAAAACATGAAAAACGACGAGTTTTTGGTCATAACTCTCAAACATGTATCGGGTCTTAGGGTCGTTGTAAATCACCCTGGAACCCCAAAACTGTGGGCAATAACTCATGAAAACAGCCATAATATGCGAAATCGACAATTTTTTCGTTAAAATTGTCAAACATGTATCGGGTCTAATGGTCGTTGTAATTCGCCCTAAAACCCTAGAACTGTGGAATAGCTCATGAAAATGGTCATACAACACAAGAACGATGAATTGTCGGTCATCCCCTTAAACATGCATCGGGTCCAATGGTCCACGCAAATCCCTGTGGAGCACCAAAACTGTGTGGAATAACTGATGAAAATTACCCTAAAACGCGAAAACGATGAGTTTTTGGTCATAACTCTTAGACATGTATCGGGTCTTAGGACCGTTGTAAATCCCCCAAGAGCGCCAAAACAGTGTGCAATAGCTCACGAAAACGGCCATAAAACGTGAAAAACGATGAGTTTTTGGTCATAACTCTCAAACATGTATTGGGTCTTAAGGTCGTTTTAAATCACGATGGAACCCCAAAGCTGTGGGTAATAACTCATAAAAACGGCAATAATATGCGAAATCGACAATTTTTTGGTTAAAATTGTCAAACATGTATCGGGTCTAATGGTCGTTGTAATTCGCCCTGAAACCTTAGAACTGTGGAATAGCTCATGAAAATGGTCATAAAACACAAGAACGACGAATTGTCAGTCATCCCCTTAAACATGCATCAGGTCTAATGGTCGATGAAAAGCCCCGTGGAGCACCAAAACAGTGTGGAATAACTGATGAAAATGACCCTAAAACGCGAAAAGAATGAGTTTTTGGTCATAACTCTCAAACATGTATCGGGTCATAGGATCGTTGTAAATCCCCTAAGAGCGCCAAAACAGTGTGCAATAGCTCACGAAAACGGCCATAAAACGTGAAAAACGACAAGTTTTGGGTCATAACTCTCAAACATGTATCGGGTCTTAGGGTCGTTGTAAATCACCCTGGAACCCCAAAGCTGTGGGCAATAACTCATGAAAACAGCCATAATATGCGGAATCGACAATTTTTTCGTTAAAATTGTCAAACATGTATCAGGTCTAATGGTCGTTGTAATTTTCCCTGAAACCCTAGAACTGTGGAATAGCTCATGAAAATGGTCATACAACACAAGAACGACGAATTGTTGGTCATCCCCTTAAACATGCATCAGGTCTAATGGTCCATGCAAATCCCCGTGGAGCACCAAAACAGTGTGGAATAACTGATGAAAATGACCCTAAAACGCGAAAACGATGAGTTTTTGGTCAGAACTCTCAAACATGTATCGGGTCTTAGGACCGTTGTAAATCCCCCAAGAGCGCCAAAACAGTGTGCAATAGCTCACGAAAACGGCCATAAAACGTGAAAAACGACGAGTTTTTGGTCATCACTCTCAAACATGTCTCGGGTCTTAGGGTCATTGTAAATCACCCTGGAACCCCAGAACTGTGGGCAATAACTCATGAAAAGGGCCATAATATGCGAAATCGACAATTTTTTGGTTAAAATTGTCAAACATGTATCGGGTTTAATGGTCGTTGTAATTCGCCCTGAAACCCTAGAACTGTGGAATAGCTCATGAAAATGGTCATAAAACACAAGAACGACGAATTGTCGGTCATCCCCTTAAACATGCGTCGGGTCTAATGGTCCATGAAAAGCCCCGTGGAGCACAAAAACAATGTGGAATAACTGATGAAAATGACCCTAAAACGTGAAAACGATGAGTTTTTGGTCATAACTCTCAAACATGTATCGGGTCTTAGGATCGTTGTAAATCCCCCAAGAGCGCCAAAACAGTGTGCAATAGCTCACGAAAACGGCCATAAAACGTGTAAAACGACGAGTTTTTGGTCATAACTCTCAAACATGTATCGGGTCTTAGGGTCGTTGTAAATCACCCTGGAACCCCAAAACTGTGGGCAATAACTCATGAAAACGGTCATAATATGCGAAATCGACAATTTTTTGGTTAAAATTGTCAAACATGTATCGGGTCTAATGGTCGTTGTAATTCGCCCTGAAACCCTAGAACTGTAGAATAGCTCATGAAAATGGTCATACAACACATGAACGACGAATTTTTGGTCATCCCCTTAAACATGCATCAGGTCCAATGGTCCACGCAAATCCCTGTGGAGCACCAAAACTGTGTGGAATAACTGATGAAAATTACCCTAAAACACGAAAACAATGAGTTTTTGGTCATAACTCTTAGACATGTTTCCGCTTAATACAATTCTAGTATGGAATATAAACTTTATCATGAACAAGAATTATAATAATAACATCTTTATTATTGCCTCTAGGGCATAATTCCAACAGTCTCCCACTTGCACTAGAGTCAATAATCTAGTTTACATTTGGCAACAATCTTACACCCATGGCACTGAGGTGCTGATCATGTTTTACACGTGGAAGAGGTTTAGTCAATGGATCTGCAACATTCAGATCTGTATGTACTTTGCTGATCTTCAGATCTCCATCTGCTATATAATCTCGGATTATATGAAACTTGCGGTTGATATGCTTGGTCTTTGGATGATATCTTGGTTCCTTAGTGAGTGCTATGGCGCCAGTGTTGTCACACAATATCTCCAGTGGGTCCAATGCACTTGGAACCACTCCAAGCTCAGTGATGAAGTTTCTGATCCAAACTCCTTCACTTGACGCTTCTGCAGCAGCCACGTATTCCGCTTCTACTGTAGATCCCGCGATCACGCTTTGCTTGCAGCTTCTCCAGCTCACAGCTCCTCCATTCAAAATATACACGTATCCTGTCTGAGATTTAGAATCATCCTTGTCGGTGTCGAAACTAGCATCGACGTAACCTTTTACGACGAGCTGTTCATCACCCTGATAGACTAAGAACATTTCTTTAGTCCTATTTAGGTATCTTAGGATGTTCTTTACGGCTGTCCAGTGTTGCACTCCTGGATCACTTTGATATCTTCTCGTCAAACTAAGAGCATTGGACACATCCGGTCTAGTACACAGCATGGCATACATGATGGAACCTATGGCCGAGGCATAAGGCACTTTGCTCATAGCTTCCCTATCATTTACCGTAGCTGGACACTGAGCCTTGCTCAATATCTTACCTGACAACATAGGCACTGAACCTTTCAATGCCTTATCCATTCTGAACCTTTTCAGAACTTTGTCTAGGTATGTACTCTGGCTTAAAGCTATCAGGCGTCTTTGTCTATCTCTATAGATCTTGATGCCCAATATATAAGTAGCTTCACCTAGGTCTTTCATTGAAAAACACTTGTTCAAATAACTCTTCACATCGTTAAGCATGTTGATGTCATTTCCAATAATCAATATGTCATCCACATATAGTACCAGAAACGTCACCGAGCTCCCACTCACTTTCTTGTAGATGCAAGCTTCGTAGCAATTTGGAACAAATCCAAAGCTCTTAATCACTTGATCAAAACGAAGGTTCCAACTCCGAGATGCTTGCTTCAGTCCATAAATGGAACGCTGAAGTTCGCATACTTTATCAGCATCCTTAGGATCGACAAAACCTTCGGGTTGCATCATATACAACTCTTCATCAATGTTGCCATTGAGGAACGCAGTCTTGACATCCATCTGCCATATTTCATAATCATGAAACGCAGCAATTGCTAATAAAATCCGAATGGACTTAAACATCGCTACGGGAGAGAAAGTCTCATCGTAGTCAACACCTTGAACTTGTCGAAAACCTTTCGCAACAAGTCATGCTTTATAGACGGTAACATTACTATCCGCGTCCGTTTTCTTCTTGAAGATCCATTTGCACTCAACGGCCTTTCGGTCGCTAGGAGGGTCTACCAAAGTCCATACTTGGTTTTCGCTCATGGATCCCAATTCGGATTTCATGGCTTCTAGCCATTTCTCAGAGTCTGGGCTCATCATCGCTTCCTCATAGTTCGTAGGTTCACTGTCTTCCACTAACAAGACTGTCAAGACAGGGTTGCCGTACCACTCAGGAGGGGCACGTGACCTTGTCGACCTGCGACGTTCAGTAGCAGCATCGTCCGAAGCTTCATGATCCTTGTCATTAGCTTCCTCTATTGTTGGTGCAAAGTGATCTGGAACAATTTCAGGTGCTGTGCTACTCTCCAATTCAAGAGAAGGTTCAATAACCTCGTCTAGCTCTACTTTCCTCCCACTCACTTCTTTCGATAGAAACTCCTTCTCAAGAAAGGAACCGTTCTTTGCGACAAACACTTTGCCTTCGGTTCTGTGATAGAAGGTATACCCAATAGTTTCCTTAGGGTATCCTATGAAGACGCATTTCTCCGCTTTGGGTTCGAGCTTGTCCGGCATCAACTTCTTGACGTAAGCTTCGCATCCCCAAACTTTAAGAAACGACAACTTAGGTTTAGCACCAAACCACAGTTCATACGGTGTCGTCTCAACGGATTTAGATGGAGCCCTATTTAAAGTGAATGCAGCGGTTTCTAATGCATAACCCCAAAATGATAATGGCAAATCAGTAAGAGACATCATTGATCGGACCATATCTAATAGGGTTCGATTCGTGTTCGACACACCATTGCGCTGTGGTGTTCCGGTGGCGTGAGTTGTGAAACGATTCCACTTGCTTTGAGATGCGTGAGAAAATCATAACTCAAATATTCGCCCCACGATCGGATCGTAGAAACTTAATCTTTACATTACGATGGTTCTCCACTTCATTCTGAAATTCTTTGAACTTTTCAAACGTTTCAGATTTATGTTTCATTAAATAGATATACCCATATCTACTTAAGTCATCGGTAAAAGTGAGAAAATAGCGATATCCACCGCGCGTCGAAACACTCATCGGTCCGCATACATCGGTATGTATGATTTCCAACAAGTCCGCTGCTCGCTCCATCATACCGGAGAACGGGGTTTTGATCATCTTGCCCATGAGGCATGGTTCGCATGTGTCAAATGATTCAAAATCAAGAGACTCCAAAAGTCCATCAGAATGGAGTTTCTTCATGCGCTTTACACCAATATGACCTAGACGACAGTGCCACAAATAAGTAGTATTATCACTATCTACTTTGCATCTCTTAGCCTCAATGTTATGGATGTGTGTTTCATCCCTTTCGAGATTTAGAAGAAATAAACCATTCACAATAGGTGCATGACCATAAAAGATGTTACTCATATAAATAGAACAACCATTATTCTCCGATTTAAATGAATAACCGTCTTGCAATAAACACGATCCAGAAATAATGTTCATGCTCAACACAGGCACATAATAACACTTATTAAGGTTTAAAACTAATCCCGAAGGTAAAACTAAGGAGAGCGTGCCGACGGCCATCACATCAACTCTTGATCCGTTGCCAACGCGCATCGTCACCTCATCCCTCGCAAGCCGCCTATTCCAGTAGCTCATGTTTCGAGTTACAAATATTAGCAATCGAACCGATCAAATACCCAGCACTACAACGAGGGCTAGTAAGGAAAACATCAATAACATGTATATCAAATATACCTTTGATGGTGCCAGCCTTCTTGTCCGCTAAGTACTTCAGACGATGCCCGGTGACCCTTGTCCTTGCAATAGAAGCACTGGATTATGCGGCTTAGGACCAGACCTGAGCTTCCTCTCAGCAGAGGCAACACGCTTGCCGCCGCCTTTATTGAAGGGCTTCATTGCACCCTTAACTTTCTTAAAGGAGGGCTTGTTGACCATCAACACATGATTATCCTTCTTGATGTCCACCTCTGCAGCCTTCAGCTTTGCGAAGAGCTCGGTGATCGTATCAGTGGACCCAATCTGATTATGAGTCACTACAAAACTTTTGTAGCTGGGTGGTAGTGATTGCAGAACCTGTCAATCTTGAGCTCCTCCGAATCTTGATCCAGTTGCTCAAGGCGTTGAGTGTAGCCCGACATCTTAATGGCGTACTCACTAATGGAACTCCCTTCCTCCATCTTGCAGTTAAAGAACTTCTCAGAGATCTCATATCTCTCAGAATGGGCCTGAGTCTGAAACATGGTTTTCAGCTCCTCGAGAATCTCAAAGGGCCCGGGATAGTTTTCAAAACGATTTTGAAGTTCGGTTCCATAGCAAACAACATGGTGCTCTTAATCACACCATAATCATCTTTCTTGCCGATCGATAGACAGCTTTCTCATCACCGCGCAGCTTGCACGAGGAGGGTTACCTAACGCTTTCAAGGACATAGTCCTTTTGTCCGCTAGATGAATGATTCTTAGATTGCGGAACCAGTTGGTGAAGTTAGACCCATTGTTTCTAAGCTTTTCTTTCTCAGCAAAAACGTTGAAGTTGAAGTTGGACTTGGCCATGTGATCTACAGTATTTGCAAGTACAATTTAGACTAGGTTCATGATAAATAGTTCAACTTAATCAAATTACTAGATGAACTCCCACTAAATTCAACATCCCTCAAGTTGTTTAGTGAACACGATCCAAATTCACCACACCTAATCCGATATTCACGAGAAGAGATGTGGTTTCAATGGTGGACAACGAAGTGTCGATCATATCATTCATATGACTCATGCTTAACCTTTCGGTTCTTGTGTTCCGAGGCCATGTACGTATACATGCTAGGCTCATCAAGCTAGACCCAAGTATTTCCGCGTGTGCAAAACTGGCTTGCACCCGTTGTATGTGAGCGTAGAGTCTATAGCACCCGATCATCACGTGATGCTTGGACACGACGAACTTTCGCAACGGTGCATACTTGGGGAGAACACAGTTTTTATCTTGATCTTTAAGTGAGGAATCATCTTATAATGCTACCGCGCGATCTAAGCATAATAAGATACATAAAAGGATAAACATCACATGCATATAACTTTATGTGACATGGTATAGCCAATCTTGGCAAGAATGATCTCCATCTTGTGCGTTCCGGCATGATCTCCATCACTCCACCATGATTGCCTCCACCACGAACAGCAACTACAACTATTGCTAACTACTTAGCGATAAAGTAAAGCTATTACATGGCGTATAAGAAGTTGACTCGCAGGTCATACACAATTATAAAGACAACCATATGGCTCCTGCCGGTTGTGTACTCATCGACATGCAAGTCGTGAAACATTACAAAACATGATCATCGCATACAATATACACATCACATCTTGGGCCATACCATATCACAGAAAACACTCCCTGCAAAAACAAGTTAGACGCCTCTACTTTGTTGTTGCATGTTTTACGTGGCTTATGGGAGTAGATGCTAAGAACGATTCTTACCTACGGAAAGCCACAACGGTGATATTATGGTTGCCAAACTGCGGTGTTAATCCCATGACAACTATAGTTAGAGAAACTGACATCCACCAGCCGCATGTGTGGAACAAGCCACACGTCAAGTGCGGAGCCGGTCTCGCGAACGACGTCGTGTAAGGTTGGCCTGGACCGCTTCAATCTCACTATCCCGCGCCATAAGAAGAACACAAACAAGAGGCTTGCAACATAAAACATCAACGCCCGCAACAACCATGTTGCGTTCTACTCGTGAAACACATCTACGCATAGATCTAGCTCTGATACCACTGAAGGGTTTCGCAGCATAGTAAATCAAAATTTTCTACGGAAGCGAACAGAGGGAAAGCCAAGATCTAATCTAGGAGATGCAAACAACGAGAGAGATTGGATTAGATCTTCATACCCTTGAAGATTAAGACAGCTGAACGCTCATTTAACGTGGGTGATGTAGTCGTACTCGCTTCTCCTCCTCGCGATCTGATCCGATCTAGCACCACAAGTGGCGGTGCCTCCGTGAGATGCACACGTGCGGCACCTCGACTCTCCTCCTTCCTCGGACCAGCAAGTATGGTGGAGAGATAGATTGGATCTACAGCACGACGGCGTGGTGTATATGGTGGAGAATTTACCGCAGGCTTCGCCTACAAACAAATGGGAGGGAGAGAGGAAGGGCGGCAGGGCAACTGGGTTTGGAGGAAGGTGTGTGAGGGGGTGTGAGAGGGGGCGCACCAGCCCTCTATATATAGAGGGGGGGTGCGGCCAGCCCTAGCCTCTCCTCCAAGCCTATCTCTAGTTTAAACAATTTAAACTCTCCCTTATCTAGAAATCCTATCTTATCTTATCTCTAGTTTAAACGATTTAAACTCTCTAGGATTGGCTGGGCCCTATGGGCCTTGTGCCCCTGGCCCAATGCGGCCAGGACACTCCCTCATAGGCCCATGCCCCCTCCCGGAAGGTGGGACCACGTTGGCCCCCTTCCGGAAGGTTCTAGAAGCTTCCTACAATCTTGATTAACCGGAACAATTCAACTCCAAAACTGCCTCGCCTTTATATGAATCTTATTCTCGACCATTCCGAACCTCTCGTGATATCCCGGATCCCATCTGAGACTCAACAAAAATTCATAAACCAATTATCCAATCTATCCTAGGCCGAGACACGTTAAGTGTGTGACCTCGGGTTCGAGAATATGCGACATGATCTTCTATCAATAATCAACAATGGGTGCAGGCACCCATATTGACTCCCACACATTCATCGATGATCATATCGGATGAACCACGATGCCAGGATTCAATCAATCCCATATATATATTCCCTTCGTCTCGCGATATTTTACTTGCCCGAGATTCGATCGTCGGTATCGTCATACCTAGTTCAATCTCGTTCACAGCAAGTACTTTACTCGTTCCGTAATCCAATATCACTTTGTGATTAACTCCTTAACCACATGCTTGCAAGCGGTGTTGATATCGATTACCGAGTGGGCCCGAAGTATATCTCTCCGACTTGGGAGGGACAAATCCCATCTCGATACATACAACCCAACAGATACTTTCCGATCACCTGAGAGACACCTTTATGATCACCCTCTCATAGGATGACGTTTGATGGCCTCAAAGCTTTCTTCCGATACCAGGGAGTTGTATTATCTCATGGTCTAAGGAATACAATATTTGACATAGGAAAAGCTTCGCAAAGATGAACACAAAGACACGATCTAATTGCTTCGCTTAGTTTGGGTCTATCCACCATATCATTCTCCCAATGATATGATCTCATTATCAATTGACAACTCATGTCTATGGTTAGGAAACCTTAACCATCATTGATCAATGAGCTAGTCCATAGAGGCGTACTAGGGACACGGTGTTGTTCACAAACCACACAAGTATTAATGTTTCCGCTTAATACAATTCTAGCATGGAATATAAACTTTATCATGAACAAGAATTATAATAATAACATCTTTATTATTGCCTCTAGGGCATAATTCCAACAGTAGCATCCCATATGTCTAACATCTGTAATGCTACATGGTCTAATAATAAAATGCTACTTCCTACATATAATTGTTGTATCATAATTATATCATGCTCATGTCATCATGCCACATTGCATTTGAGCATCATATAAAACCTTTTTTCATTTGGTTCTTATCTCATATGCACTATTAATTATATTTGCCTCTTGATATATTGTATTTGGTTCTTGATAAATGCTTGATGCCCAAGTGGAGTTTGGGGCATATCTTTTATTAACTCCACCACCTTTCTTTGTAACCACCCCATAATTCCACCATCCAACTATATGTGAGCTTTGCATTTTATTGGTTTTACCTCTAGCTCATGTGGGTTGGGATGGATCCAGATGCAATTCCCCATGCTCCCATATATGCATCATGTTGTTTTCACGTTATTGATATGTGGAGAGCCACATGGCCACCTTTGCATGCTATGTGAGTGGAATCCTTGTCAAGCTTACATATGGTTTGAATTTGAATAAATGCTCATATAAGAATATAATTTTGGCCATATTACGCTTAGTGGTTCACACACACAATCTTGGCCACCTTATATTCATGCATGATCTTTTTTTAGTCCATGTGGTAAACAAGCTCTCTTTTCTTTTGTTGGTCCTTATTCCAAAATTTGGGAATCTTGCTTATATAATTGCCATGAGATATTCTAGTGGTTTTCACTACTAGAGGGGGGCATTTACTATTTATGCATGGGCCATGCAAGATCATCATCCACTCTCTCTTTTTGGCTTTTTATTTGATTTTTGAGTGGAGCTTGGTTCCTTTGAAATCAATCCAAGCTTGCTCAATTTTGAGTCCAACCATCTTAGGGCACATCGTCTCTTGGTTTTGTTAAGCATCATGGCATGCTTATATTATATGTGGCATATGCCTCTTTTCCCTCTTACCCAAAATCCCTTTCTCTCTTACCCAAAAACCCTACTCCTACCTCACTTACTCCACCCTCATCACCCCCATGCTGTCACCACCTCTTCCACCTCATGCTCTTTGGGTAAATGGATTTATTGGTTTGAGTCATATTCATTTGAATCAAATCAAATACCATCTAAAAACCCTAACCAACCTAACCTAAGCAAAAGCCCTAACCTAAACTCTCTCTAACCTAGCTACACACTCACAACCCTTCCTACCCTAGACCACCACCATCTGGTTCGGCCCCTACCCCAACCTAGCTAACCTGCCGAGCCACCCAGGCTCGACCCCAAAAAAACCCTAACCTAGCTGCTAGGCCGAGCCCCCTTGCTCGACATCTCCTAGCCGAAACCTCCCCTATCCTTCCCTCTCTTTTCCTCGCTGCCAAGATACCCCCACCGAGCCCCTACACCGTGCCACCCCTGAGCCGCAGCCCCAGTCGCCAGCTGCTCGAGCCCCTAGTCCAACCGAGTCGTGCCCAGCACGTGAGAAGAGGGAGAGGAGAGAAAGGTGGCCACCACCACCTTTTTCCACCCATCTAACCCTCTGTGCACCTCCCCCTCCGTCCTTATCTACTCCCCTCTGCCTGGCGTCGTCCGTAGATCCCAGGGCTCGGCCCAGCTCTTCCTCCCCCTCTGCCTGATCCCTCTTCCATCTCCAACCACCCATCGTCGGCATCCACCGCTACCACCATATCTAGGAGGCGGACGTGGTGCTGGGCTGTCGAGGAAGGCCGAGGAGATCCCCTGCATCACCCCTGTACACGGAGGCGAGGAGGATATGGCCAGATCCTGCAGCACCCCGACGTGACTGAGCAAAACCCTAACCTGCCGGTCGTCAGCTCCCCCGGCGATCCCCGGCACCCCAGGCCGAACCACCACCACCGACCCACTCCCGGTGAGCCTCCGACCCCCCCTGACATCCTCTCGCACGTAATCGCTTCCTAGACACGCCGCATGTTTCGTCGAGCACCCTCTGTGCACGGCGCTCGCGATCGCTTCCTCGTAGTTGCGCTGCAGTAAACTCATCCGGCCGCGCCACTGTTTCCCCTCAGCAAACCAAGCAAGCCACAGCGGTAGCCACCGTCCCCGCGCGCACCGTGTCGTGGATTCGAACCCTAGCTGGGCCGGTGTCTGCGCTCCGGCGTCAGTTTCGTCAGAAACCGGAGAAGAGAAATAGGGGCCTTTTTCCTTTTTGCAGATAGCCCCTTGGTCTTTTGAGTTTTCAACCCGCACTCCAGACCAGGCCCACATGTCATGTGCTCCGACGCTTTTACAAAAAGGCACCTGGACTTTTGGGTTCTCAACCCGCACTCCCCAGCTGCGCCACGTGGCCGCGCCCTGTTCGCGCGCCCGCGTGTGGGCCCGCGAAACCGTCGACCCCACCTGTCTGTCACCCCGGCTAGACAACCCCGCGGTAAGAAAAGCTCTGCCGCGTGTTATTTTCTGCCAGCTCAGCGTGGCCCCACCCGTCAGCGTCTGTGTCTAAGTCTGCATGTGTGCAAGTAGTCCCTGTTTCTTTTTCTGTTTAAACAAAATAATTTCAGAAATGTTAAATATGATTTTACATCCAGTTTTAAATAACTTTTAATTGACAAATCCAAATCATACAAATAATATATGTTTTTGAATCAGAAAAATGTGAGGAATTCAAATACGCCATCCAAAATAATGTTTGACTAATTTAAATTCTCGAGATGATTAAATTGCAATAAAAATGCTTTTTCTCAATTAATTAATAACTTTAATTCTACAACTCCAAATTTGACAAATAATATATCTAAAATGATTAGCTCGACGAGCCCGTTCTGTTTATGCATTCCATGTTACGAATTTAAGCATGCATCATATAAATATTAAGTGGACAGCAAGTTATATGGGAGCAAAACATGGCTAAAAACTTAATAAAATGATTTATTCTTGTACCCCACACCTCACCCATGCCATGCTATGTTATGCCATGTAATTTGTGCATCATTCATCATGGCATGCTTGTTTGCTTGTCGCATTTTACTTATATGTTTGCGCATTATATTTATGTTGGCCTTGTTTGTTTGGTTCTTCTCGGATAGACGCCGAACAGGGGAATTATCAGGAATCCCAGTAGTATTACCCAGATCCATCTCTCGCTTCAACTGAGCTACTAAGCAAGCACTACCACATGCTTGCATACATATAGTACCTATTGCTTCTATCTTATTCTTGCATCATGGAGTCGTGAATGCATTAAATTGAATCCCAAGTACTGCATAGCCTTTACTTTTAAACCCCACCGAGCTTGTTCCTCCATCCCATGAGCCACTACTACAGGAGTTGTTTGAGCCATGCGAGTTGTAGAACAGCATGTGTAGGGTTTGTGAGTGTCTGGTGGAAAACGAGGTGTCCAAACAACTTAACCTGGGTAGTAATGGGATAACTAATGAAAGAGGCACTGGTGGACAATATTTGTTATTTGGTTTTTCATGCTCACTTGTGTCCTGTAGGACCCCGAGTACTTGATTCCTGTTCTTTGACTATTCGTACTATCCACATCCGGGAGGACCTGTGGACCCCCCTGAGCCAGAGCTTGATTCATTTCTATTTCTTGGGGCCACAAAGTAGTTTGGGGCTTTATTATTATCCTGTACTTATGCCATGTTTTACTGCTTTAATTACGATTGTGCATGGAGCACCTGTACTGTTTTGGATCGTGGAATGTTTTCGCGGTATCGACAAGCCCAGTCACACTTTCGGGTTCCTAGTCAATTATAGCCATTGACACAAACCTTGGGTCCGTCTCAGAGCCGGCCAACTTCGTCGCGGGTAGCTTAATGGGGTGGCCCCCTGAAATATTTTATGAATCCTGTATTTCCTTTGTCGTGAATGCCTCGTTGGGTTTTGATTTGGTTTTTCCAAGGTTGATCGAGTGTGTGTTGCTATTTGTGCACCCCTGCTAGGTAAATCTTTCTGAAAGCCGTGTCCGCGGTTATGGACGACTTGGAGCACAGTTTCTCGAAACAAGGATAACTAAAGTACCTTCTTTAATTTGACTAAATATCTGATTAGTAACTAGTGCAATATTCATGGAATGATTAATAAAACCGCCAACGGATGGGTTGTTAAATGCGCTTTCGTTGGTGTTTAGAAGGAGGATGGATCTGTTACTTTATACTGTTATAACTGTTGTTTCTAATTAACGGACATCCGCCTATCATTGGTTAGGCGGATGGTTAGCGAGTATCTATAGACTTGGTAGTTATTATCTTTTGCTGCAATTGCGTCACCCCAGGTATATGTCCCCTTTAGAGGCATAATGACTTGCTGAGTACCCCTAGGGTCTCACACGATAAATTGTTTGATTCAGATGAACAGGTGTATTCGCAACATGGATACTAGGTGGAGGAGACATATGATGTTGGCAACGATCACTCGGTGTAGAGATCCCGGGGATGGAGATCCGTGAGATCTGTGGGCGGGATGTGATTATTTATGTTGCATCTTATGCCGATTTGCTTCTTATCCATACTCGGATCTTGTTTCTCGCTTCCGCTTGCTACTCTATTGATTGATGTATGAGGAGCTATCCTACACTATTATCTTTATCTAGGATATTTGGATCTTGCCGTATGGCGTTGCAATATTTCTATTTCTTTTAGATGGTATGGCTTTGAGAACTGTTGTAAGGTAACTTGCATACATACTCACTTGTGTATGTATTTGATCTCTTCGCTTGTTGCCTACGCCGCTCGCTCTTGTGCCGATGTTCTTGGGAGTGGTTAGGGAAGTCGACGGGCCTACACGTGGGTGGCCCTGGGCCCCTGCTGTAAAAGTCCTTAACCACTTTTGGTTCATCCAGGCTTGAACTTAGAGCGTAGGGTCCGAGGTTGTTACAAAAACAGTGTGCAATATCTCACGAAAACGGCCATAAAACGTGAAAAATGACGAGTTTTTGGTCATAACTCTCAAACATGTATCGGGTCTTAGGGTCATTGTAAATCACCGTGGAACCCCAAATCTACGGGCAATAACTCATGAAAACGGCCATAATATGCGAAATCGACAATTTTTTGGTTAAAATTGTCAAACATGTATCGGGTCTAATGGTTGTTGTAATTCGCCCTGAAACCCTAGAACTGTGGAATAGCTCATGAAAACGGTCATAAAACACAAGAACGACAAATTGTCGGTCATCCCCTTAAACATGCATCGGGTCTAATGGTCCATGAAAATCCCCGTGGAGCACCAAAACAGTGTGGAATAACTCATGAAAATGACCCAAAAACGCGAAAACAATGAGTTTTTGGTCATAACTCTCAAACATGTATCGTGTCTTGGGATCGTTGTAAATCCCTCAAGAGTACCAAAACAGTGTGCAATAGCTCACGAAAAAGACCATAAAATGTGAAAAATGACGAGTTTTTGGTCATAACTCTCAAACATGTATCAAGTCTTAGGGTCATTGTAAATCACCGTGGAACCCCAAATCTGCGGGCAATAACTCATGAAAACCGCCATAATATGCGAAATCGACAATTTTTTGGTTAAAATTGTCAAACATGTATCGGGTCTAATGGTTGTTGTAATTCGCCTTAAAACCCTAGAACTGTGGAATAGCTCATGAAAACGGTCATAAAACACAAGAACGACGAATTATCGGTCATCCCCTTAAACATGCATCGGGTCTAATGGTCCATGAAAATCCCCGTGGAGCACCAAAACAGTGTGGAATAACTCATGAAAATGACCCTAAAACGCGAAAACGATGAGTTTTGGTCATAACTCTCAAACATGTATCGGGTCTTAGGATCGTTGTAAATCCCCCAAGAGCGCCAAAACAGTGTGCAATAGCTCACAAAAACGGCCATAAAACGTGAAAACAACGAGTTTTTGGTCATAACTCTTAAACATGTATCGGGTGCTAGGGTCGTTTTAAATCACCCTGGAACCCCAAAACTATGGGCAATAACTCATGAAAACGGCCATAATATGTGAAATCGACAATTTTTTGGTTAAAATTGTCGAACATGTATTGGGTCTAATGGTCATTGTAATTCACCCTGAAACCCTAGAACTTTCGAATTGCTCATGAAACGGTCATAAAACACAAAAACGACGATTTGTTGGTCATCCCCTTAAACATGCATCGGGTCTAATGGTCCATGCAAATCCCCGTGGAGCACCAAAATAGTGTGGAATAACTCATGAAAATGACCCTAAAACGCGAAAACGATGAGTTTTGGTCATAACTCTCAAACATGTATCGGGTCTTAGGATCGTTGTAAATCCCCCAAGAGCGCCAAAACAGTGTGCAATAGCTCACAAAAATGGCCATAAAACGTGAAAAACAACGAGTTTTTGGTCATAACTCTTAAACATATATCGGGTCCTAGGGTCGTTTTAAATCACCCTGGAACCCCAAAACTGTGGGCAATAACTCATGAAAACGGCCATAATATGCGAAATCGACAATTTTTTGGTTAAAATTGTCAAACATGTATCGGGTCTAATGGTCGTTGTAATTCGCCCTGAAACCCTAGAACTGGGGAATAACTCATGAAAACGGTCATAAAACACAAGAACGACGAATTGTCGGTCATCCCCTTAAACATGCATCTGGTCTAATGGTCGATGCAAATCCCCGTGGAGCACCAAAACAGTGTGGAATAACTCATGAAAATGAACCTAAAACGCGAAAACGATGAGTTTTTGGTCATAACTCTCAAACATGTATCGGGTCTTAGGATCGTTGTAAATCCCCCAAGAGCGCCAAAAAAGTGTGCTATAGCTCACGAAAACGGCCGTAAAACATGTATCGGTTCTTAGGGTCATTGTAAATCACTCTAGAACCCCAAAACTGTTGGCAATAACTCATGAAAACGGCCATAATATGCGAAATCGACAATTTTTTGGTTAAAATTGTTAAACATGGATCGGGTCTAATGGTCGTTGTAATTCGCCCTAAATCCCTAGAACTGTGGAATAGCTCATGAAAACGGTCATAAAACACAAGAACGACGAATTGTTGGTCATCCCATTAAACATGCATCGGGTCTAATGGTCCATGCAAATCCCCATGGAGCACCAAAACAGTTCGGAATAACTCATGAAAATGACCCTAAAATGCGAAAACAATGAGTTTTTGGTCATAACTCTCAAACATGTATCGGGTCTTAGGATCATTGTAAATCCCCCAAGAGCGTCAAAACAGTGTGCAATAGCTCACGAAAACGGCCATAAAACGTGAAAAACGACGAGTTTTTGGTCATAACTCTCAAACATGTATCGGGTCTTAGGGTCGTTTTAAATCACCCTAGAACCCCAAAACTATGGGCAATAACTCATGAAAACAGCCATAATATGCGAAATCGACAATTTTTTGGTTAAAATTGTCAAACATGGATTGGGTCTAATGGTCGTTGTAATTCGCCCTGAAACCCTAGAACTGTGGAATAGCTCATGAAAACGGTCATAAAACACAAGAACGACGAATTGTTGGTCATCCCCTTAAACATGCATCGGGTCTAATGGTCCATGCAAATCCCCGTGGAGCACCAAAACAGTGTGGAATAACTCATGAAAATGACCCTAAAACGCGAAAACGATGAGTTTTGGTCATAACTCTCAAACATGTATCGGGTCTTAGGATCATGGTAAATCCCCCAAGAGCGCCAAAACAGTGTGCAATAACTCACGAAAACGGCCATAAAACGTGAAAAACGACGAGTTTTTGGTCATAACTCTCAGACGTATATCGGGTCTTAGGGTCGTTGTAAATCACCCTGGAACCCCAAAACTGTGGGCAATAACTCATGAAAACGGCCATAATATGCAAAACCGACATTTTTTTGGTTAAAATTGTCAAACATGTATCGGGTCTAATGGTTGTTGTAATTCACCCTGAAACCCTAGAACAGTGGAATAGCTCATGAAAACGGTCATAAAACACAAGAACGACAAATTGTTGGTCATCCCCTTAAACATGCATCGGGTCTAACGGTCCATGCAAATCCCCGTGGAGCACCAAAACAGTGTGGAATAACTCATGAAAATGACCCTAAAACGCGAAAACGATGAGTTTTTGGTCATAACTCTCAAACATGTATCGGGTCTTAGGATCGTTGTAAATCCCCCAAGAGCGCCAAAACAGTGTGCAATAGCTCACGAAAACGGCCATGAAACGTGAAAAACGACGAGTTTTTGGTCATAACTCTCAAACATGTATCAGGTCTTAGGGTCGTTGTAAATCACCCTGTAACCCCAAAACTGTGGGCAATAACTCATGAAAACGGCCATAATATGCGAAATCGACAATTTTTTGGTTAAAATTGTCAAACATGGATCGGGTCTAATGGTCGTTGTAATTCGCCCTGAAACCCTAGAACTGTGGAATAGCTCATGAAAACGGTCATAAAACACAAGAACGACGAATTGTTGGTCATCCCCTTAAACATGCATCGGGTCTAATGGTCCATGCAAATCCCCGTGGAGCACCAAAACAGTGTGGAATAACTCATGAAAATGACCCTAAAATGCGAAAACGATGAGTTTTTGGTCATAACTCTCAAACATGTATCGGGTCTTAGGATCGTTGTAAATCCCCCAAGAGCGCCAAAACAGTGTGCAATAGCTCACGAAAACGGCCATAAAACGTGAAAAACGACGAGTTTTTGGTCATAACTCTCAAACATGTATCGGGTCTTAGGGTCGTTGTAAATCACCCTGGAACCCCAAAACTGTGGGCAATAACTCATGAAAAGGCCATAATATGTGAAATCGACAATTTTTTGGTTAAAATTGTCAAACATGTATCGGGTCTAATGGTCGTTGTAATTCGCCCTGAAACCCTAGAACTGTGGAATAGCTCATGAAAACGGTCATAAAACACAAGAACGACGAATTGTTGGTCATCCCCTTAAACATGCATCGGGTCTAATGGTCCATGCAAATCCCCGTGGAGCACCAAAATAGTGTGGAATAACTCATGAAAATGACCCTAAAAGGCAAAAACGATGAGTTTTTGGTCATAACTCTCAAACATGTATCGGGTCTTAGGATCGTTGTAAATCCCCCAAGAGCGCCAAAACAGTGTGCAATAGCTCACAAAAACGGCCATACAACGTGAAAACAACGAGTTTTTGTTCATAACTCTCAAACATGTATTGGGTCTTAGGGTCGTTGTAAATCACCCTGGAACCCTAAAACTGTGGGCAATAACTCATGAAAAGGCCATAATATGTGAAATCGACAATTTTTTGGTTAAAATTGTCAAACATGTATCGGGTCTAATGGTCATTGTAATTCAACCTGAAACCCTATAACTGTGGAATAGGTCATGAAAACGGTCATAAAACACAAGAACGACGAATTGTTGGTCATCCCCTTAAACATGCATCGGGTCTAATGGTCCATGCAAATCCCCGTGGAGCACCAAAACAGTGTGGAATAACTCATGAAAATGACCCTAAAATGCGAAAACGATGAGTTTTTGGTCATAACTCTCAAACATTTATCGGGTCCTAGGATCGTTGTAAATTCCCCAAGAGCGCCAAAACAGTGTGCAATAGCTCACGAAAACTGCCATACAATGTGAAAAACGACGAGTTTTTGGTCATAACTCTCAAACATGTATCGGGTCTTAGGGTCGTTGTAAATCACCCTGGAACCCCAAAACTGCGGGCAATAACTCATGAAAAGGCCATAATATGTGAAATCGACAATTTTTTGGTTAAAATTGTCAAACATGTATCGGGTCTAATGGTCGTTGTAATTCACCCTGAAACCCTAGAACTGTGGAATAGCTCATGAAAACGGTCATAAAACACAAGAACGACGAATTGTTGGTCATCCCCTTAAACATGCATCGGGTCTAATGGTCCATGCAAATCCCCTTGGAGCACCAAAGCAGTGTGGAATAACTCATGAAAATGACCCTAAAACGCGAAAACGATGAGTTTTTGGTCATAACTCTCAAACATGTATCGGTCTTAGGATCGTTGTAAATCCCCCAAGAGCGCCAAAACAGTGTGCAATAGCTCACGAAAACAGCCATACAACGAGTTTTTGGTCATAACTCTCAAACATGTATCGGGTCTTAGGGTCGTTGTAAATCACCCTGGAACCCCAAAACTGTGGGCAATAACTCATGAAAAGGCCATAATATGTGAAATCGACAATTTTTTGGTTAAAATTGTCAAACATGTATCGGGTCTAATGGTCGTTGTAATTCGCCCTGAAACCCTAGAACTGTGGAATAGCTCATGAAAACGGTCATAAAACACAAGAACGACAAATTGTTGGTCATCCCCTTAAACATGCATCGGGTCTAATGGTCCATGCAAATCCCCGTGGAGCACCAAAACAGTGTGGAATAACTCATGAAAATGACCCTAAAACGCGAAAACGATGAGTTTTTGGTCATAACTCTCAAACATGTATCGGGTCTTAGGATCGTTGTAAATCCCCCAAGAGCGCCAAAAAAGTGTGCAATAGCTCACGAAAACGGCCATAAAACGTGAAAAAACGACGAGTTTTTGGTCATAACTCTCAAACATGTATCGGGTCTTAGGGTCATTGTAAATCACCCTGGAACCCCAAAACTATGGGCAATAACTCATGAAAAGGCCATAATATGCGAAATCGACAATTTTTTGGTTAAAATTGTCAAACATGTATCGGGTCTAATGGTCGTTGTAATTCACCCTGAAACCCTAGAACTGTGGAATAGCTCATGAAAACGGTCATAAAACACAAGAACGACGAATTGTTGGTCATCCCCTTAAACATGCATCGGGTCTAATGGTCCATGCAAATCCCTTTGGAGCGCCAAAATAGTGTGGAATAACTCATGAAAATGCTCCTAAAACGCGAAAACGATGAGTTTTTGGTCATAACTCTCAAACATGTATCGGGTCTTAGGATCGTTGTAAATCCCCCAAGAGCGCCAAAACAGTGTGCAATAGCTCACGAAAACGGCCATAAAACGTGAAAAACAACGAGTTTTTGGTCATAACTCTCAAACATGTATCGGGTCTTAGGGTCGTTGTAAATCACCCTGGAACCCCAAAACTGTGGGCAATAACTCATGAAAAGGCCATAATATGTGAAATCGACAATTTTTTGGTTAAAATTGTCAAACATGTATCGGGTCTAATGGTCGTTGTAATTCGCCCTGAAACCCTAGAACTGTGGAATAGCTCATGAAAACGGTCATAAAACACAAGAACGACGAATTGTTGGTCATCCCCTTAAACATGCATCGGGTCTAACGGTCCATGCAAATCCCCGTGGAGCACCAAAACAGTGTGGAATAACTCATGAAAATGACCCTAAAACGCGAAAACGATGAGTTTTTGGTCATAACTCTCAAACATGTATCGGGTCTTAGGATCGTTGTAAATCCCCCAAGAGCACCAAAACAGTGTGCAATAGCTCACGAAAACAGCCATAAAACGTGAAAAACAACGAGTTTTTGGTCATAACTCTCAAACATGTATCGGGTCTTAGGGTCGTTGTAAATCACCCTGGGACCCCAAAACTGTGGGCAATAACTCATGAAAACGGCCATAATATGTGAAATCGACAATTTTTTGGTTAAAATTGTCAAACATGTATCGGGTCTAATGGTCGTTGTAATTCGCCCTGAAACCCTAGAACTGTGGAATAGCTCATGAAAACGGTCATAAAACACAAGAACGACGAATTGTTGGTCATCCCCTTAAACATGCATCGGGTCTAACGGTCCATGCAAATCCCCGTGGAGCACCAAAACAGTGTGGAATAACTCATGAAAATGACCCTAAAAGGCAAAAACGATGAGTTTTTGGTCATAACTCTCAAACATGTATCGGTCTTAGGATCGTTGTAAATCCCCCAAGAGCGCCAAAACAGTGTGCAATAGCTCACAAAAACGGCCATAAAACGTGAAAACGACGAGTTTTTGGTCATAACTCTCAAACATGTATCGGGTCTTAGGGTCGTTGTAAATCACCCTGGAACCCCAAAACTGTGGGCAATAACTCATGAAAAGGCCATAATATGCAAAATCGACAATTTTTGGTTAAAATTGTCAAACATGTATCGGGTCTAATGGTCGTTGTAATTCGCCCTGAAACCCTAGAACTGTGGAATAGCTCATGAAAACGGTCATAAAACACAAGAACGACGAATTGTTGGTCATCCCCTTAAACATGCATCGGGTCTAATGGTCCATGCAAATCCCCGTGGAGCACCAAAACAGTGTGGAATAACTCATGAAAATGAACCTAAAATGCGAAAACGATGAGTTTTGGTCATAACTCTCAAACATGTATCGGGTCTTAGGATCGTTGTAAATCCCCCAAGAGCGCCAAAACAGTGTGCAATAGCTCACGAAAACGACCATAAAACGTGAAAAACAACGAGTTTTTGGTCATAACTCTCAAACATGTATCGGGTCTTAGGGTCGTTGTAAATCACCCTGGAACCCCAAAACTGTGGGCAATAACTCATGAAAACGGCCATAATATGCGAAATCGACAATTTTTTGGTTAAAATTGTCAAACATGTATCGGGTCTAATGGTCGTTGTAATTCGCCCTAAAACCCTAGAACTATGGAATAGCTCATGAAAACGGTCATAAAACACAAGAACGACGAATTGTTGGTCATCCCCTTAAACATGCATCGGGTCTAATGGTCCATGCAAATCCCCGTGGAGCACCAAAACAGTGTGGAATAACTCATGAAAATGACCCTAAAACGCAAAAACGATGAGTTTTGGTCATAACTCTCAAACATGTATCGGGTCTTAGGATCGTTGTAAATCCCCCAAGAGCGCCAAAACAGTGTGCAATAGCTCACGAAAACAGCCATAAAACGTGAAAACGACGAGTTTTTGGTCATAACTCTCAAACATGTATCGGGTCTTAGGGTCGTTGTAAATCACCCTGGAACCCCAAAACTGTGGGCAATAACTCATGAAAAGGCCATAATATGTGAAATCGACAATTTTTTGGTTAAAATTGTCAAACATGTATCGGGTCTAATGGTCGTTGTAATTCACCCTGAAACCCTAGAACTGTGGAATAGCTCATGAAAACGGTCATAAAACACAAGAACGACGAATTGTTGGTCATCCCCTTAAACATGCATCGGGTCTAATGGTCCATGCAAATCCCCGTGGAGCACCAAAACAGTGTGGAATAACTCATGAAAATGACCCTAAAACGATGAGTTTTTGGTCATAACTCTCAAACATGTATCGGTCTTAGGATCGTTGTAAATCCCCCAAGAGCGCCAAAACAGTGTGCAATAGCTCACGAAAACGGCCATAAAACGTGAAAAACGACGAGTTTTTGGTCATAACTCTCAAACATGTATCGGGTCTTAGGGTCGTTGTAAATCACCCTGGAACCCCAAAACTGTGGGCAATAACTCATGAAAAGGCCATAATATGTGAAATCGACAATTTTTTGGTTAAAATTGTCAAACATGTATCGGGTCTAATGGTCGTTGTAATTCGCCCTGAAACCCTAGAACTGTGGAATAGCTCATGAAAACGGTCATAAAACACAAGAACGACGAATTGTTGGTCATTCCCTTAAACATGCATCGGGTCTAACGGTCCATGCAAATCCCCGTGGAGCACCAAAACTGTGTGGAATAACTCATGAAAATGACCCTAAAGGGCAAAAACGATGTGTTTTTGGTCATAACTCTCAAACATGTATCGGGTCTTAGGATCGTTGTAAATCCCCTAAGAGCGCCAAACCAGTGTGCAATACCTCACGAAAACGGCCATAAAACGTGAAAAACGACGAGTTTTTGGTCATAACTCTCAAACATGTATCGGGTCTTAGGGTCGTTGTAAATCACCCTGGAACCCCAAAACTGTGGGCAATAACTCATGAAAAGGCCATAATATGCGAAATCGACAATTTTTTGGTTAAAATTGTCAAACATGTATCGGGTCTAATGGTCGTTGTAATTCGCCCTGAAACCCTAGAACTGTGGAATAGCTCATGAAAACGGTCATAAAACACAAGAACGACGAATTGTTGGTCATCCCCTTAAACATGCATCGGGTCTAATGGTCCATGCAAATCCCCGTGGAGCACCAAAACAGTGTGGAATAACTCATGAAAATGACCCTAAAACGCGAAAACGATGAGTTTTTGGTCATAACTCTCAAACATGTATCGGGTCTTAGGATCGTTGTAAATCCCCCAAGAGCGCCAAAACAGTGTGCAATAGCTCACGAAAACAGCCATAAAACGTGAAAAACGACGAGTTTTTGGTCATAACTCTCAAACATGTATCGGGTCTTAGGGTCGTTGTAAATCACCCTGGAACCCCAAAACTGTGGGCAATAACTCATGAAAAGGCCATAATATGTGAAATCGACAATTTTTTGGTTAAAATTGTCAAACATGTATCGGGTCTAATGGTCGTTGAAATTCGCCCTGAAACCCTAGTACTGTGGAATAGCTCATGAAAACGGTCATAAAACACAAGAACGACGAATTGTTGGTCATCCCCTTAAACATGCATCGGGTCTAATGGTCCATGCAAATCCCCGTGGAGCACCAAAACAGTGTGGAATAACTCATGAAAATGACCCTAAAACGCGAAAACGATGAGTTTTGGTCATAACTCTCAAACATGTATCGGGTCTTAGGATCGTTGTAAATCCCCCAAGAGCGCCAAAACAGTGTGCAATAGCTCACGAAAACGGCCATAAAACGTGAAAAACGACGAGTTTTTGGTCATAACTCTCAAACATGTATCGGGTCTTAGGGTCGTTGTAAATCACCCTGGAACCCCAAAACTATGGGCAATAACTCATGAAAAGGCCATAATATGCGAAATCGACAATTTTTTGGTTAAAATTGTCAAACATGTATCGGGTCTAATGGTCGTTGTAATTCACCCTGAAACCCTAGAACTGTGGAATAGCTCATGAAAACGGTCATAAAACACAAGAACAACGAATTGTTGGTCATCCCCTTAAACATGCATCGGGTCTAATGGTCCATGCAAATCCCCGTGGAGCACCAAAATAGTGTGGAATAACTCATGAAAATGACCCTAAAATGCGAAAATGATGAGTTTTTGGTCATAACTCTCAAACATGTATCGGGTCTTAGGATCGTTGTAAATCCCCCAAGAGCGCCAAAACAGTGTGCAATAGCTCACGAAAACGGCCATAAAACGTGAAAAACGACGAGTTTTTGGTCATAACTCTCAAACATGTATCGGGTCTTAGGGTCGTTGTAAATCACCCTGGAACCCCAAAACTGTGGGCAATAACTCATGAAAAGGCCATAATATGTGAAATCGACAATTTTTTGGTTAAAATTGTCAAACATGTATCGGGTCTAATGGTCGTTGAAATTCGCCCTGAAACCCTAGTACTGTGGAATAGCTCATGAAAACGGTCATAAAACACAAGAACGACGAATTGTTGGTCATCCCCTTAAACATGCATCGGGTCTAATGGTCCATGCAAATCCCCGTGGAGCACCAAAACAGTGTGGAATAACTCATGAAAATGACCCTAAAACGCAAAAACGATGAGTTTTGGTCATAACTCTCAAACATGTATCGGGTCTTAGGATCGTTGTAAATCCCCCAAGAGCGCCAAAACAGTGTGCAATAGCTCACGAAAACGGCCATAAAACGTGAAAACGACGAGTTTTTGGTCATAACTCTCAAACATGTATCGGGTCTTAGGGTCATTGTAAATCACCCTGGAACCCCAGAACTGTGGGGCAATAACTCATGAAAACGGCCATAATATGCGAAATCGACAATTTTTTGGTTAAAATTGTCAAACATGTATCGGGTCTAATGGTCGTTGTAATTCGCCCTGAAACCCTAGAACTGTGGAATAGCTCATGAAAACGGTCATAAAACACAAGAACGACGAATTGTTGGTCATCCCCTTAAACATGCATCGGGTCTAACGGTCCATGCAAATCCCCGTGGAGCACCAAAACAGTGTGGAATAACTCATGAAAATGACCCTAAAACGCGAAAACGATGAGGTTTTTGTCATAACTCTCAAACATGTATCGGGTCTTAGGATCGTTGTAAATCCCCCAAGAGCGCCAAAACAGTGTGCAATAGCTCACGAAAACGGCCATAAAACGTGAAAAACGACGAGTTTTTGGTCATAACTCTCAAACATGTATCGGGTCTTAGGGTCGTTGTAAATCACCCTGGAACCCCAAAACTGTGGGCAATAACTCATGAAAACGGCCATAATATGCGAAATCGACAATTTTTTGGTTAAAATTGTCAAACATGTATCGGGTCTAATGGTCGTTGTAATTCGCCCTGAAACCCTAGAACTGTGGAATAGCTCATGAAAACGGTCATAAAACACAAGAACGACGAATTGTTGGTCATCCTCTTAAACATGCATCGGGTCTAATGGTCCATGCAAATCCCCGTGGAGCACCAAAACAGTGTGGAATAACTGATGAAAATGACCCTAAAACGCGAAAACGATGAGTTTTGGTCATAACTCTCAAACATGTATCGGGTCTTAGGATCGTTGTAAATCCCCCACGAGCGCCAAAACAGTGTGCAATAGCTCACGAAAACGGCCATAAAACGTGAAAACGACGAGTTTTTGGTCATAACTCTCAAACATGTATCGGGTCTTAGGGTCGTTGTAAATCACCCTGGAACCCCAAAACTGTGGGCAATAACTCATGAAAAGGCCATAATATGTGAAATCGACAATTTTTGGTTAAAATTGTCAAACATGTATTGGGTTTAATGGTCGTTGAAATTCGCCCTAAAACCCTAGTACTGTGGAATAGCTCATGAAAACGGTCATAAAACACAAGAACGACGAATTGTTGGTCCTCCCCTTAGACATGCATCGGGTCTAATGGTCCATGCAAATCCCCGTGGAGCACCAAAGCAGTGTGGAATAACTCATGAAAATGACCCTAAAACGCGAAAATGATGAGTTTTTTTGTCATAACTCTCAAACATGTATCGGGTCTTAGGATCGTTGTAAATCCCCCAAGAGCGCCAAAACAGTGTGCAATAGCTCACGAAAACGGCCATAAAACGTGAAAAACGACGAGTTTTTGGTCATAACTCTCAAACATGTATCGGGTCTTAGGGTCGTTGTAAATCACCCTGGAACCCCAAAACTGTGGGCAATAACTCATGAAAACGGCCATAATATGCGAAATCGACAATTTTTTTGTTAAAATTGTCAAACATGTATCGGGTCTAATGGTCGTTGTAATTCGCCCTGAAACCCTAGAACTGTGGAATAGCTCATGAAAACGGTCATAAAACACAAGAACGACGAATTGTTGGTCATCCCCTTAAACATGCATCGGGTCTAACGGTCCATGCAAATCCCCGTGGAGCACCAAAACAGTGTGGAATAACTCATGAAAATGACCCTAAAACACTAAAACGATGAGGTTTTTGCCATAACTCTCAAACATGTATCGGGTCTTAGGATCGTTGTAAATCCCCCAGGAGCGCCAAAACAGTGTGCAATAGCTCACGAAAGCGGCCATAAAACGTGAAAAATGACGAGTTTTTGGTCATAACTCTCAAACATGTATCGGGTCTTACGGTCGTTGTAAATCATCCTGGAACCCCAAAACTGTGGGCAATAACTCATAAAAACGGCCATAATATGCGAAATCGACAATTTTTTGGTTAAAATTGTCAAACATGTATCGGGTCTAATGGTCGTTGTAATTCGCCCTGAAACCCTAGAACTGTGGAATAGCTCATGAAAACGGTCATAAAACACAAGAACGACGAATTGTTGGTCATCCCCTTAAACATGCATCGGGTCTAACGGTCCATGCAAATCCCCGTGGAGCACCAAAACAGTGTGGAATAACTCATGAAAATGACCCTAAAATGCGAAAACGATGAGTTTTTGGTCATAACTCTCAAACATGTATCGGGTCTTAGGATCGTTGTAAATCCCCCAGGAGCGCCAAAACAGTGTGCAATAGCTCACGAAAGCGGCCATAAAACGTGAAAAATGACGAGTTTTTGGTCATAACTCTCAAACATGTATCGGGTCTTAGGGTCGTTGTAAATCATCCTGGAACCCCAAAACTGTGGGCAATAACTCATAAAAACGGCCATAATATGCGAAATCGACAATTTTTTGGTTAAAATTGTCAAACATGTATCGGGTCTAATGGTCGTTGTAATTCGGCCTGAAACCCTAGAACTGTGGAATAGCTCATGAAAACGGTCATAAAACACAATAACGATGAATTGTTGGTCATCCCCTTAAACATGCATCGGGTCTAACGGTCCATGCAAATCCCCGTGGAGCACCAAAACAGTGTGGAATAACTCATGAAAATGACCCTAAAACGCGAAAACGATGAGGTTTTTGTCATAACTCTCAAACATGTATCGGGTCTTAGGATCGTTGTAAATCCCCCAAGAGCGCCAAAACAGTGTGCAATAGCTCACGAAAACGGCCATAAAACGTGAAAAACGACGAGTTTTTGGTCATAACTCTCAAACATGTATCGGGTCTTAGGGTCGTTGTAAATCACCCTGGAACCCCAAAACTGTGGGCAATAACTCATGAAAACGGCCATAATATGCGAAATCGACAATTTTTTGGTTAAAATTGTCAAACATGTATCGGGTCTAATGGTCGTTGTAATTCGACCTGAAACCCTAGAACTGTGGAATAGCTCATGAAAACGGTCATAAAACACAAGAACGACGAATTGTTGGTCATCCCCTTAAACATGCATCGGGTCTAACGGTCCATGCAAATCCCCGTGGAGCACCAAAACAGTGTGGAATAACTCATGAAAATGACCCTAAAAGGCAAAAACGATGAGTTTTTGGTCATAACTCTCAAACATGTATCGGGTCTTAGGATCGTTGTAAATCCCCCAAGAGCACCAAAACAGTGTGCAATAACTCACGAAAACAGCCATAAAACGTGAAAAACAACGAGTTTTTGGTCATAACTCTCAAACATGTATCGGGTCTTAGGGTCGTTGTAAATCACCCTGGAACCCCAAAACTGTGGGCAATAACTCATGAAAACAGCCATAATATGCGAAATCGACAATTTTTTGGTTAAAATTGTCAAACATGTATCGGGTCTAATGGTCGTTGTAATTCGCCCTGAAACCCTAGAACTGTGGAATAGCTCATGAAAACGGTCATAAAACACAAGAACGACGAATTGTTGGTCATCCTCTTAAACATGCATCGGGTCTAATGGTCCATGCAAATCCCCGTGGAGCACCAAAACAGTGTGGAATAACTGATGAAAATGACCCTAAAAGGCAAAAACGATGAGTTTTGGTCATAACTCTCAAACATGTATCGGGTCTTAGGATCGTTGTAAATCCCCCAAGAGCGCCAAAACAGTGTGCAATAGCTCACGAAAACGGCCATAAAACGTGAAAAACGACGAGTTTTTGGTCATAACTCTCAAACATGTATCGGGTCTTAGGGTCGTTGTAAATCACCCTGGAACCCCAAAACTGTGGGCAATAACTCATGAAAACGGCCATAATATGCGAAATCGACAATTTTTTGGTTAAAATTGTCAAACATGTATCGGGTCTAATGGTCGTTGTAATTCGCCCTGAAACCCTAGAACGGTGGAATAGCTCATGAAAACGGTCATAAAACACAACAACGACGAATTGTTGGTCATCCCCTTAAACATGCATCGGGTCTAATGGTCCATGCAAATCCCCGTGGAGCACCAAAACAGTGTGGAATAACTCATGAAAATGACCCTAAAACGCGAAAACGGTGAGTTTTGGTCATAACTCTCAAACATGTATCGGGTCTTAGGATCGTTGTAAATCCCCCAAGAGCGCCAAAACAGTGTGCAATAGCTCACAAAAACGGCCATAAAAGGTGAAAAACAACGAGTTTTTGGTCATAACTCTCAAACATGTATCGGGTCTTAGGGTCGTTGTAAATCACCCTGGAACCCCAAAACTATGGGCAATAACTCATGAAAACAGCCATAATATGGGAAATCGACAATTTTTTGGTTAAAATTGTCAAACATGTATCGGGTCTAATGGTCGTTGTAATTCGCCTTGAAACCCTAGAACTGTGGAATAGCTCATGAAAACGGTCATAAAACACAAGAACGACGAATTGTTGGTCATCCCCTTAAACATGCATCGGGTCTAATGGTCCATACAAATCCCCGTGGAGCACCAAAACAGTGTGGAATAACTCATGAAAATGACCCTAAAACGCGAAAACGATGAGTTTCTGGTCATAACTCTCAAACATGTATCGGGTCTTAGGATCGTTGTAAATACCCCTAGAGCGCCAAAGCGAGTGTGCAATAGCTCACGAAAACAGCCATAAAACGTGAAAAACAACGAGTTTTTGGTCATAACTCTCAAACATGTATCGGGTCTTAGGGTCGTTGTAAATCACCCTGGAACCCCAAAACTGTGGGCAATAACTCATGAAAACAGCCATAATATGCGAAATCGACAATTTTTTGGTTAAAATTGTCAAACATGTATCGGGTCTAATGGTCGTTGTAATTCGCCCTGAAACCCTAGAACTGTGGAATAGCTCATGAAAACGGTCATAAAACACAAGAACGACGAATTGTTGGCCATCTCCTTAAACATGCATCGGCTCTAACGGTCCATGCAAATCCCCGTGGAGCACCAAAACAGTGTGGAATAACTGATGAAAATTACCCTAAAACGCGAAAACGATGAGTTTTTGGTCATAACTCTCAAACATGTATCGGGTCTTAGGATCGTTGTAAATCCGCCAAGACGCCAAAACAGTGTGCAATAGCTCACGAAAACGGCCATAAAACGTGAAAAACGATGAGTTTTTGGTCATAACTCTCAAACATGTATCGGGTCTTAGGGTCGTTGTAAATCACCCTGGAACCCCAAAACTATGGGCAATAACTCATGAAAAGAGCCATAATATGCGAAATCGACGATTTTTGTTTTAAATTGTCAAACATGTATCGGGTCTAATGGTCGTTGTAATTCGCCCTGAAACCCTAGAACAGTGGAATAGCTCATGAAAACGGTCATAAAACACAAGAACGACGAATTGTTGGTCATCCCCTTAAACATGCATCGGGTCTAATGGTCCATGCAAATCCCCGTGGAGCACCAAAACAGTGTGGAATAACTCATGAAAATGACCCTAAAACGCGAAAACGATGAGTTTTGGTCATAACTCTCAAACATGTATCGGGTCTTAGGATCGTGGTAAATCCCCCCAGGCGCCAAAGCAGTGTGCAATAGCTCACAAAACGGCCATAAAACGTGAAAAACGACGAGTTTTTGGTCATAACTCTCAAACATGTATCGGGTCTTAGGGTCGTTGTAAATCAGCCTGGAACACCAAAACTATCGGCAATAACTCATAAAAACAGCCATAATATATGAAATCGATAATTTTTTCGTTAAAATTGTCAAACATGTATCGGGTCTAATGGTCGTTGTAATTCGCCCTGAAACCCTAGAACTGTGGAATAGCTCATGAAAACGGTCATAAAACACAAGAACGACGAATTGTTGGTCATCCCCTTAAACATGCATCGGGTCTAATGGTCCATGCAAATCCCCGTGGAGCACCAAAACAGTGTGGAATAACTCATGAAAATGACCCTAAAACACGAAAACGATGAGTTTTGGTCATAACTCTCAAACATGTATCGGGTCTTAGGATCGTTGTAAATCCCACAAGAGCGCCAAAACAGTGTGCAATAGCTCACGAAAACGGCCATAAAACGTGAAAAACGACGAGTTTTTGGTCATAACTCTCAAACATGTATCGGGTCTTAGGGTCGTTGTAAATCACCATGGAACCCCAAAACTGTGGGCAATAACTCATGAAAACAGCCATAATATGCGAAATCGACAATTTTTTGGTTAAAATTGTCAAACATGTATCGGGTCTAATGGTCGTTGTAATTCGCACTGAAACCCTAGAACTGTGGAATAGCTCATGAAAACGGTCATAAAACACAAATACGACGAATTGTTGGTCATCCCTTAAACATGCATCGGGTCTAATGGTCCATACAAATCCCGTGGAGCACCAAAGCAGTGTGGAATAACTCATGAAAATGACCCTAAAAGCAAAAGCGATGAGTTTTGGTCATAACTCTCAAACATGTATCGGGTCTTAGGATCGTTGTAAATCCCCAAGGCGCCAAAGCGGTGTGCAATAGCTCACGAAAATGGCCATAAAACGTGAAAAACGACGAGTTTTTGGTCATAACTCTCAAACATGTATCGGGTCTTAGGGTCATTGTAAATCACCATGGAACCCCAAAACTGTGGGCAATAACTCGTGAAAACGGCCATAATATGCGAAATCGTCAATTTTTTGGTTAACATTGTCAAACATGTATCGGGTCTAATGGTCGTTGTAATTCGCCCTGAAACCCTAGAACTGGGGAATAGCTCATGAAAACGGTCATAAAACACAAGAACGACGAATTGTTGGTCATCCCCTTAAACATGCACCGGGTCTAATGGTCCATGCAAATTCCCGTGGAGCACCAAAGCAGTGTGGAATAACTCATGAAAATGACCCTAAAAGCGAAAGCGATGAGTTTTTGGTCATAACTCTCAAACATGTATCGGGTCTTAGCATCGTTGTAAATCACCAAGGCGCCAAAGCAGTGTGCAATAGCTCACGAAAGCGGCCATAAAGCGTGAAAAGCAGCGAGTTTTTGGTCATATCTCTCAAACATCTATATGTTCTTAGGGTCGTTGTAAATCACCTGGAACCCCAAAACGTGGGCAATAACTCATGAAAAGCAGCCATAATATGCGAAATCGACAATTTTTGGTTAAAATTGTCAAACATGTATCGGGTCTAATGGTGCGTTGTAATTAGCCTTAAACCCTAGAACTGTGGAATAGCTCATGAAAACGGTCATAAAACACAAGAACGACGAATTGTTGGTCATCCCCTTAAACATCCATCGGGTCTAATGGTCCATGCAAATCCCCGTGGAGCACCAAAACAGTGTGGAATAACTCATGAAAATGACCCTAAAAGCGAAAAGCGATGAGTTTTGGTCATAACTCTCAAACATGTATCGGGTCTTAGGATCGTTGTAAATCCCCAAGGCGCCAAAGCAGTGTGCAATAGCTCACAGCCATAAAGCGTGAAAAGCAGCGAGTTTTTGGTCATAACTCTCAAACATGTATCGGGTCTTAGGGTCGTTGTAAATCACATAGGAACCCAAAAGCCGTGTGCAATAACTCATGAAAAGCAGCCATAATATACGAAATCGACAATTTTTGGTTAAAATTGTCCAACATGTATCGGGTCTAATAGTCGTTGTAATTAGCCTGAAACCCTAGAACTGTGGAATAGCTCATGAAAGCGGTCATAAAACACAAAACGGCGAATTGTTGGTCATCCCTTAAACATGCATCGGTCTAATGGTCCATACAAATCCCGTGGAGCACCAAAGCAGTGTGGAATAACTCATGAAAATGACCCTAAAAGCGAAAGCGATGAGTTTTGGTCATAACTCTCAAACATGTATCGGGTCTTAGGATCGTTGTAAATCCCCAAGGCGCCAAAAGCGATTGTGCAATAGCTCACAGCGGCCATAAAAGCGTGAAAAAGCAGCGAGTTTTGGTCATAACTCTCAAACATGTATCGGGTCTTAGGGTCGTTGTAAATCACCAAGGAACCAAAAAGCTATGGGCAATAACTCATGAAAAGCAGCCATAATATGCGAAATCGACAATTTTTGGTTAAAATTGTCAAACATGTATCGAGTCTAATGGTCGTTGTAATTAAGCCTGAAACCCTAGAACTGTGGAATAGCTCATGAAAAGCGGTCATAAAACACAAGAATGAATTGTTGGTCATCCCCTTAAACATGCATCGGTTACAATGGTCCATACAAATCCCGTGGAGCACCAAAAGCAGTGTGGAATAACTCATGAAAATGACCCTAAAAGCAGAAAGCGATGAGTTTTGGTCATAACTCTCAAACATGTATCGGGTCTTAGGATCGTTGTAAATCCCCAAAGGCGCCAAAGCAGTGTGCAATAGCTCACGAAAAGCGGCCATAAAAAGCAGCGAGTTTTTGGTCATAACTCTCAAACAAGTATCGGGTCTTAGGGTCGTTGTAAATCACCTGGAACCCCCAAAAGCGTGGGCAATAACTCATGAAAAGCAGCCATAATATACGAAATCGACAATTTTTTGGTTAAAATTTTTAAACATTTATCGGGTCTAATGGTCGTTGTAATTAGCCTGAAACCCTAGAACTGTGGAATAGCTCATGAAAGCGGTCATAAAACACAAGAACGAATTGTTGGTCATCCCCTTAAACATGCATCGGGTCTAATGGTCCATACAAATCCCGTGGAGCACCAAAAGCAGTGTGGAATAACTCATGAAAATGACCCTAAAAGCAAAAGCGATGAGTTTTGGTCATAACTCTCAAACATGTATCGGGTCTTAGGATGGTTGTAAATCCCCAAGGCGCCAAAGCAGTGTGCAATAGCTCACAGCAGCCATAAAAGCGTGAAAAAGCAGCGAGTTTTGGTCATAACTCTCAAACATGTATCGGGTCTTAGGGTCGTTGTAAATCACCTGGAACCCCAAAAGCTATGGGCAATAACTCATGAAAAGCAGCCATAATATCACGAAATCGACAATTTTTGGTTAAAATTGTCAAACATGTATCGGGTCTAATGGTCGTTGTAATTAGCCTGAAACCCTAGAACTGTGGAATAGCTCATGAAAAGCGGTCATAAAACACAAAACGATGAATTGTTGGTCATCCCTTAAACATGCATCGGTCTAATGGTCCATACAAATCCCGTGGAGCACCAAAGCAGTGTGGAATAACTCATGAAAATGACCTAAAAGCAAAAGCGATGAGTTTTGGTCATAACTCTCAAACATTTATCGGGTCTTAGGATCGTTGTAAATCCCCAAGAGGCCAAAGCGATTGTGCAATAGCTCACAGCGGCCATAAAAGCGTGAAAAGCAGCGAGTTTTGGTCATAACTCTCAAACATGTATCGGGTCTTAGGGTCGTTGTAAATCACCTGGAACCCCAAAAGCGTGGGCAATAACTCATGAAAAGCAGCCATAATATCTGAAATCGACAATTTTTGGTTAAAATTGTCAAACATGTATCGGGTCTAATGGTCGTTGTAATTAGCCACGAAACCCTAGAACGTGGAATAGCTCATGAAAGCGGTCATAAAACACAAAACGACGAATTGTTGGTCATCCCCTTAAACATGCATCGGTCTAATGGTCCATACAAATCCCGTGGAGCACCAAAAGCAGTGTGGAATAACTCATGAAAATGACCTAAAAGCGAAAGCGATGAGTTTTTGGTCATAACTCTCAAACATCTATCGGGTCTTAGGATCGTTGTAAATCCCCAAGGCGCCAAAGCAGTGTGCAATAGCTCACGAAGCGGCCATAAAAGCGTGAAAAAGCGATGAGTTTTGGTCATAACTCTCAAACATGTATCGGGTCTTAGGGTCGTTGTAAATCACCTGGAACCCCAAAAGCGTATGGGCAATAACTCATGAAAAGCAGCCATAATATCACGAAATCGACAATTTTTGGTTAAAATTGTCAAACATGTATCGGGTCTAATGGTCGTTGTAATTCACTCTGAAACCCTAGAAGCGTGGAATAGCTCATGAAAGCGGTCATAAAACACAAGAACGAATTGTTGGTCATCCCCTTAAACATGCATCGGTTACAATGGTCCATACAAATCCCGTGGAGCACCAAAAGCAGTGTGGAATAACTCATGAAAATGACCTAAAAGCGAAAAGCGATGAGTTTTGTTCATAACTCTCAAACATCTATCGGGTTTTAGGATCGTTGTAAGTCCCCCAAGAGCGCCAAAGCGATTGTGCAATAGCTCACAGCAGGCCATAAAAGCGTGAAAAAGCAGCGAGGTTTTGGTCATAACTCTCAAACATGTATCGGGTCTTAGGGTCGTTGTAAATCACCCTGGGACCCCAAAACTGTGGGCAATAACTCATGAAAACGTCCATAATATGCGAAATGGACAATTTTTTGGTTAAAATTGTCAAACATGTATCGGGTCTAATGGTCGTTGTAATTTGCCCTGAAACCCTAGAACTGTGGAATAGCTCATGAAAACGGACATAAAACACAACGACGAATTGTTGGTCATCCCCTTAAACATGCATCGAATTACAATGGTCCATGCAAATCCCGTGGAGCACCAAAAGCAGTGTGGAATAACTCATGAAAATGACCTAAAAGCGAAAGCGATGAGTTTTGGTCATAACGCTCAAACATCTATGGGGTCTTAGGATCGTTGTAATTCCCCAAGGCGCCAAAAGCAGTGTGCAATAGCTCACGAAAGCGGCCATAAAAGCGTGAAAAGCAGCGAGTTTTGGTCATAACTCTCAAACATGTATCGGGTCTTAGGGTCGTTGTAAATCACCCTGGAACCCCAAAACTGTGGGCAATAACACATGAAAACGGCCATAATATGCGAAATCGACAATTTTTTGGTTAAAATTGTCAAACATGTATCGGGTCTAATGGTCGTTGTAATTACACTGAAACCCTAGAAGCGTGGAATAGCTCATGAAAAGCGGTCATAAAACACAAAACGACGAATTGTTGGTCATCCCCTTAAACATGCATCGGGTCTAATGGTCCATACAAATCCCGTGGAGCACCAAAAGCAGTGTGGAATAACTCATGAAAATGACCCTAAAAGCAAAAGCGATGAGTTTTGGTCATAACTCTCAAACATGTATCGGGTCTTAGGATGGTTGTAAATCCCCAAGGCGCCAAAAGCGGTGTGCAATAGCTCACAGCGGCCATAAAAGCGTGAAAAGCAGCGAGTTTTTGGTCATAACTCTCAAACATGTATCGGGTCTTAGGGTCGTTGTAAATCACCTGGAACCCCAAAAGCGTGGGCGATAACTCATGAAAGCAGCCATAATATGCGAAATCGACAATTTTTTGGTTAAAATTGTCAAACATGTATCGGGTCTAATGGTCGTTGTAATTAGGCCTGAAACCCTAGAACTGTGGAATAGCTCATGAAAACAGTCATAAAACACAATAACGATGAATTTTTGGTCATACCCATAAACATTCATCGGGTCTAAAGGTCCATACAAATCCCGTGGAGCACCAAAGCAGTGTGGAATAACTCATGAAAATGACCTAAAAGCGAAAAGCGATGAGTTTTGGTCATAACTCTCAAACATGTATCGGGTCTTAGGATCGTTGTAAATCCCCAAAGGCGCCAAAAGCAGTGTGCAATAGCTCACAGCGGCCATAAAAGCGTGAAAAAGCAGCGAGTTTTGGTCATAACTCTCAAACATGTATCGGGTCTTAGGGTCGTTGTAAATCACCTGGAACCCCAAAAGCTATGGGCAATAACTCATGAAAAGCAGCCATAATATGCGAAATCGACAATTTTTGGTTAAAATTGTCAAACATGTATCGGGTCTAATGGTCGTTGTAATTCACCTGAAACCCTAGAAGCGTGGAATAGCTCATGAAAGCGGTCATAAAACACAAGAAGCGAATTGTTGGTCATCCCCTTAAACATGCATCGGGTCTAATGGTCCATACAAATCCCGTGGAGCACCAAAAGTGTGGAATAACTCATGAAAATGACCTAAAAGCGAAAAGCGATGAGTTTTGGTCATAACTCTCAAACATGTATCGGGTCTTAGGATCGTTGTAAAATCCCCAAAGGCGCCAAAAGCGATTGTGCAATAGCTCACAGCGGCCATAAAAGCGTGAAAAAAGCGAGTTTTGGTCATAACTCTCAAACATGTATCGGGTCTTAGGGTCGTTGTAAATCACCTGGAACCCCAAAAGCGTGGGCAATAACTCATGAAAAGCAGCCATAATATACGAAATCGACAATTTTTGGTTAAAATTGTCAAACATGTATCGGGTCTAATGGTCGTTGTAATTATACTGAAACCCTAGAACTGTGGAATAGCTCATGAAAAGCGGTCATAAAACACAAAACGACGAATTGTTGGTCATCCCCTTAAACATGCATCGGGTCTAATGGTCCATACAAATCCCGTGGAGCACCAAAGCAGTGTGGAATAACTCATGAAAATGACCCTAAAAGCGAAAGCGATGAGTTTTGGTCATAACTCTCAAACATGTATCGGGTCTTAGGATCGTTGTAAATCCCCAAGGCGCCAAAGCGGTGTGCAATAGCTCACGAAAGCGGCCATAAAAGCGTGAAAAGCAGCGAGTTTTGGTCATAACTCTCAAACATGTATCGGGTCTTAGGGTCGTTGTAAATCACCTGGAACCCCAAAACTATGGGCAATAACTCATGAAAAGCAGCCATAATATCACGAAATCGACAATTTTTGGTTAAAATTGTCAAACATGTATCGGGTCTAATGGTGCGTTGTAATTCACTGAAACCCTAGAAGCGTGGAATAGCTCATGAAAAGCGGTCATAAAACACAAGAACGACGAATTGTTGGTCATCCCTTAAACATGCATCGGGTCTAATGGTCCATACAAATCCCGTGGAGCACCAAAAGCAGTGTGGAATAACTCATGAAAATGACCCTAAAAGCGAAAAGCGATGAGTTTTGGTCATAACTCTCAAACATGTATCGGGTCTTAGGATGGTTGTAAATCCCCAAAGGCGCCAAAGCAGTGTGCAATAGCTCACAGCGGCCATAAAAGCGTGAAAAGCAGCGAGTTTTGGTCATAACTCTCAAACATGTATCGGGTCTTAGGGTCGTTGTAAATCACCTGGAACCCCAAAGCGTGGGCAATAACTCATGAAAAGCAGCCATAATATGCGAAATCGACAATTTTTGGTTAAATTGTCAAAAATGTATCGGGTCTAATGGTCGTTGTAATACACCCTGAAACCCTATAACTGTGTAATAGCTCATGAAAACGGTCATAAAACTCAATAACAACGAATTGTTGGTCATCCCCTTAAACATGCATCGGGTCTAAAGGTCCATGCAAATCCCGTGGAGCACCAAAAGCAGTGTGGAATAACTCATGAAAATGACCTAAAAGCGAAAGCGATGAGTTTTGGTCATAACTCTCAAACATGTATCGGGTCTTAGGATCGTTGTAAATCCCCAAAGGCGCCAAAGCAGTGTGCAATAGCTCACGAAGCGGCCATAAAAGCGTGAAAAGCAGCGAGTTTTGGTCATAACTCTCAAACATGTATCGGGTCTTAGGGTCGTTGTAAATCACCTGGAACCCCAAAGCGTGGGCGATAACTCATGAAAAGCAGCCATAATATGCGAAATCGACAATTTTTGGTTAAAATTGTCAAACATGTATCGGGTCTAATGGTCGTTGTAATTAGCCTGAAACCCTAGAAGCGTGGAATAGCTCATGAAAAGCGGTCATAAAACACAAGAAACGAATTGTTGGTCATCCCCTTAAACATGCATCGGGTCTAATGGTCCATACAAATCCCGTGGAGCACCAAAAGCAGTGTGGAATAACTCATGAAAATGACCTAAAAGCGAAAGCGATGAGTTTTGGTCATAACTCTCAAACATGTATCGGGTCTTAGGATCGTTGTAAATCCCCAAGGCGCCAAAAGCGGTGTGCAATAGCTCACAGCAGCCATAAAAGCGTGAAAAAGCAGCGAGTTTTGGTCATAACTCTCAAACATGTATCGGGTCTTAGGGTCGTTGTAAATCACCTGGAACCCCAAAAGCGTGGGCAATAACTCATGAAAAGCGGCCATAATATACGAAATCGACAATTTTTGGTTAAAATTGTCAAACATGTATCGGGTCTAATGGTCGTTGTAATTACACCTGAAACCCTAGAAGCGTGGAATAGCTCATGAAAAGCGGTCATAAAACACAAAACGACGAATTGTGGGTCATCCCCTTAAACATGCATGGGTCTAACGGTCCATGCAAATCCCGTGGAGCACCAAAAGCGTGTGGAATAACTCATGAAAATGACCTAAAAGCGAAAGCGATGAGTTTTGGTCATAACTCTCAAACATGTATCGGGTCTTAGGATCGTTGTAAATCCCCAAAGGCGCCAAAGCGGTGTGCAATAGCTCACAGCGGCCATAAAAGCGTGAAAAAGCAGCGAGTTTTGGTCATAACTCTCAAACATGTATCGGGTCTTAGGGTCGTTGTAAATCACCTGGAACCCCAAAAGCGTAGGCAATAACTCATGAAAAGCAGCCATAATATCTGAAATCGACAATTTTTGGTTAAAATTGTCAAACATGTATATCGGGTCTAATGGTCGTTGTAATTAGCCTGAAACCCTAGAAGCGTGGAATAGCTCATGAAAAGCGGTCATAAAACACAAAACGATGAATTGTTGGTCATCCCCTTAAACATGCATCGGGTCTAACGGTCCATGCAAATCCCGTGGATCACCAAAGCGATGGAATAACTCATGAAAATGACCTAAAAGCGAAAGCGATGAGTTTTTGGTCATAACTCTCAAACATGTATCGGGTCTTAGGATGGTTGTAAATCCCCAAGGCGCCAAAGCAGTGTGCAATAGCTCAAGCAGCCATAAAAGCGTGAAAAAGCAGCGAGTTTTGGTCATAACTCTCAAACATGTATCGGGTCTTAGGGTCGTTGTAAATCACCTGGAACCCCAAAACTGTAGGCAATAACTCATGAAAAGCAGCCATAATATACGAAATCGACAATTTTTGGTTAAAATTGTCAAACATGTATCAGGTCTAATGGTGCGTTGTAATTACACCTGAAACCCTAGAACTGTGGAATAGCTCATGAAAAGCGGTCATAAAACACAAAACAACGAATTGTTGGTCATCCCCTTAAACATGCATCGGGTCTAACGGTTCATGCAAATCCCGTGGAGCACCAAAGCAGTGTGGAATAACTCATGAAAATGACCCTAAAAGCAGCGAAAGCGATGAGTTTTGGTCATAACTCTCAAACATGTATCGGGTCTTAGGATCGTTGTAAATCCCCCAAGGGCGCCAAAATAGTGTGCAATAGCTCACAGCGGCCATAAAAGCGTGAAAAGCAGCGAGTTTTGGTCATAACTCTCAAACATGTATCGGGTCTTAGGGTCGTTGTAAATCACCTGGAACCCCAAAGCGTGGGCAATAACTCATGAAAGCGGCCATAATATGCGAAATCGACAATTTTTGGTTAAAATTGTCAAACATGTATCGGTCTAATGGTCGTTGTAATTAGCCACTGAAACCCTAGAAGCGTGGAATAGCTCATGAAAAGCGGTCATAAAACACAAAACGACGAATTGTTGGTCATCCCTTAAACATGCATCGGTCTAATGGTCCATACAAATCCCGTGGAGCACCAAAGCAGTGTGGAATAACTCATGAAAATGACCTAAAAGCAGCAGCGATGAGTTTTGGTCATAACCCTCAAACATGTATCGGGTCTTAGGATCGTTGTAAATCCCCCAAGCGCGCCAAAGCAGGTGTGCAATAGCTCACGAAGCGGCCATAAAAGCGTGAAAAAGCATGAGTTTTGGTCATAACTCTCAAACATGTATCGGGTCTTAGGGTTGTTTTAAATCACCATGGAACCCCAAAAAGCGCAATAACTCATGAAAAGCAGCCATAATATGCGAAATCGACAATTTTTGGTTAAAATTGTCAAACATGTATCGGTCTAATGGTCGTTGTAATTACATACTGAAACCCTAGAAGCGTGGAATAGCTCATGAAAAGCGGTCATAAAACACAAAACGACGAATTGTTGGTCATCCCCTTAAACATGCATCGGGTCTAATGGTCCATACAAATCCCGTGGAGCACCAAAAGCAGTGTGGAATAACTCATGAAAATGACCCTAAAAGCGAAAGCGATGAGTTTTGGTCATAACTCTCAAACATGTATCGGGTCTTAGGATCGTTGTAAATCCCCAAAGGCGCCAAAAGCAGTGCAATAGCTCACAGCAAGCCCATAAAAGCGTGAAAAGCAGCGAGTTTTGGTCATAACTCTCAGACATATATCGGGTCTTAGGGTCGTTGTAAATCACCTGGAACCCCAAAAGCGTAGGCAATAACTCATGAAAAGCATCCATAATATGCGAAATCGACAAATTTTTGGTTAAAATTGTCAAACATGTATCAGGTCTAATGGTCGTTGTAATTCGCCCTGAAACCCTAGAACTGTGGAATAGCTCATGAAAACGGTCATAAAACACAAGAAAGAATTGTTGGTCATCCCTTAAACATGCATCGGTCTAATGGTCCATACAAATCCCGTGGAGCACCAAAGCAGTGTGGAATAACTCATGAAAATGACCCTAAAAGCGAAAGCGATGAGTTTTGGTCATAACTCTCAAACATGTATCGGGTCTTAGGATGGTTGTAAATCCCCAAAGGCGCCAAAAGCAGTGTGCAATAGCTCACAAAACGGCCATAAAAGCGTGAAAAGCAGCGAGTTTTGGTCATAACTCTCAAACATGTATCGGGTCTTAGGGTCGTTGTAAATCACCTGGAACCCCAAAAGCGTAGGCAATAACTCATGAAAAGCGGCCATAATATGCGAAATCAACAATTTTTTGGTTAAAATTGTCAAACATGTATCGGGTCTAATGGTCGTTGTAATTAGGCCTGAAACCCTAGAAGCGTGGAATAGCTCATGAAAAGCGGTCATAAAACACAAAACGATGAATTGTTGGTCATCCCCTTAAACATGCATCGAATTACAATGGTCCATACAAATCCCGTGGAGCACCAAAAGTGTGGAATAACTCATGAAAATGACCTAAAAGCAAAAGCGATGAGTTTTGGTCATAACTCTCAAACATGTATCGGGTCTTAGGATCGTTGTAAATCCCCAAGGCGCCAAAGCAGTGTGCAATAGCTCACAGCGGCCATAAAAGCGTGAAAAAGCGAGTTTTGGTCATAACTCTCAAACATGTATCGGGTCTTAGGGTCGTTGTAAATCACCTGGAACCCCAAAAGCGTGGGCAATAACTCATGAAAAGCAGCCATAATATACGAAATCGACAATTTTTGGTTAAAATTGTCAAACATGTATCGGGTCTAATGGTCGTTGTAATTAGCCTGAAACCCTAGAAGCGTGGAATAGCTCATGAAAAGCGGTCATAAAACACAGAAAACGAATTGTTGGTCATCCCCTTAAACATGCATCGGTCTAATGGTCCATACAAATCCCGTGGAGCACCAAAGCAGTGTGGAATAACTCATGAAAATGACCCTAAAGCGAAAGCGATGAGTTTTGGTCATAACTCTCAAACATGTATCGGGTCTTAGGATCGTTGTAAATCCCCAAGGCGCCAAAGCAGTGTGCAATAGCTCACAGCAGCCATAAAAGCGTGAAAAGCAGCGAGTTTTTGGTCATAACTCTCAAACATGTATCGGGTCTTAGGGTCGTTGTAAATCACCTGGAACCCCAAAAGCGTGGGCAATAACTCATGAAAGCAGCCATAATATGCGAAATCGACAATTTTTGGTTAAAATTGTCAAACATGTATCGGTCTAATGGTGCGTTGTAATTAGCCACTGAAACCCTAGAAGCGTGGAATAGCTCATGAAAAGCGGTCATAAAACACAAGAACGAATTGTTGGTCATCCCTTAAACATGCATCGGGTCTAATGGTCCATACAAATCCCGTGGAGCACCAAAAGCAGTGTGGAATAACTCATGAAAATGACCCTAAAGCAGCAGCGATGAGTTTTGGTCATAACTCTCAAACATGTATCGGGTCTTAGGATCGTTGTAAATCCCCCAAGGCGCCAAAGCAGTGTGCAATAGCTCACAGCGGCCATAAAAGCGTGAAAAGCAGCGAGTTTTGGTCATAACTCTCAAACATGTATCGGGTCTTAGGGTCGTTGTAAATCACCTGGAACCCCAAAAGCGTAGGCAATAACTCATGAAAAGCAGCCATAATATGCGAAATCGACAATTTTTGGTTAAAATTGTCAAACATGTATCGGGTCTAATGGTCGTTGTAATTATACTGAAACCCTAGAAGCGTGGAATAGCTCATGAAAAGCGGTCATAAAACACAAAACGACGAATTGTTGGTCATCCCCTTAAACATGCATCGGGTACTAATGGTCCATACAAATCCCGTGGAGCACCAAAGCAGTGTGGAATAACTCATGAAAATGACCATAATAAGCGAAAACCATGAGTTTGTCGACATAACCATCAAACATGTATCGGGTCTTAGGATCGTTGTAAATCCCCCAAGGCGCCAAAGCGATTGTGCAATAGCTCACGAAAGCGGCCATAAAAGCGTGAAAAAGCAGCGAGTTTTGGTCAAAACTCTCAAACATGTATCGGGTCTTAGGGTCGTTGTAAATCACCTGGAACCCCAAAGCGTGGGCAATAACTCATGAAAAGCGGCCATAATATACGAAATCGACAATTTTTGGTTAAAATTGTCAAACATGTATCGGTCTAATGGTCGTTGTAATTAGCCTGAAACCCTAGAAGCGTGGAATAGCTCATGAAAGCGGTCATAAAACACAAAACGACGAATTGTTGGTCATCCCCTTAAACATGCATCGGGTCTAATGGTCCATACAAATCCCGTGGAGCACCAAAAGTGTGGAATAACTCATGAAAATGACCCTAAAGCACGAAAACGATGAGTTTTGGTCATAACTCTCAAACATGTATCGGGTCTTAGGATCGTTGTAAATCCCCAAGGCGCCAAAGCGATTGTGCAATAGCTCACGAAGCGGCCATAAAAGCGTGAAAAAGCATGAGTTTTGGTCATAACTCTCAAACATGTATCGGGTCTTAGGGTCGTTGTAAATCACCACGGAACCCCCAAAAGCGTAGGCGATAACTCATGAAAACGGCCATAATATGCGAAATGTACAATTTTTTGGTTAAAATTGTCAAACATGTATCGGGTCTAATGGTCGTTGTAATTAGCCCTGAAACCCTAGAAGCGTGGAATAGCTCATGAAAAGCGGTCATAAAACACAAAACGATGAATTGTTGGTCATTCCCTTAAACATGCATCGGGTCTAACGGTCCATACAAATCCCGTGGAGCACCAAAGCAGTGTGGAATAACTCATGAAAATGACCTAAAAGCGAAAGCGATGAGTTTTGGTCATAACTCTCAAACATGTATCGGGTCTTAGGATCGTTGTAAATCCCCAAGGCGCCAAAGCAGTGTGCAATAGCTCACGAAAGCGGCCATAAAAGCGTGAAAAGCAGCGAGTTTTTGCTCATAAATCTCAAACATTTATCGGGTCTTATGGTCGTTGTAATTCACCTGGAACCCCAAAAGCGTGGGCAATAACTCATGAAAAGCAGCCATAATATACGAAATCGACAATTTTTGGTTAAAATTGTCAAACATGTATCGGTCTAATGGTCGTTGTAATTAGCCACGAAACCCTAGAACTGTGGAATAGCTCATGAAAAGCGGTCATAAAACACAAAAACGAATTGTTGGTCATCCCCTTAAACATGCATCGGGTCTAATGGTCCATACAAATCCCGTGGAGCACCAAAAGCAGTGTGGAATAACTCATGAAAATGACCCTAAAAGCAAAAGCGATGAGTTTTGGTCATAACTCTCAAACATGTATCGGGTCTTAGGATCGTTGTAAATCCCCAAGGCGCCAAAAGCAGTGTGCAATAGCTCACGAAAGCGGCCATAAAAGCGTGAAAAGCAGCGAGTTTTGGTCATAACTCTCAAACATGTATCGGGTCTTAGGGTCGTTGTAAATCACCTGGAACCCCAAAAGCGTAAGCAATAACTCATGAAAGCGGCCATAATATGCGAAATCGACAATTTTTGGTTAAAATTGTCAAACATGTATCGGGTCTAATGGTCGTTGTAATTCACTGAAACCCTAGAACTGTGGAATAGCTCATGAAAGCGGTCATAAAACACAAAACGACGAATTGTTGGTCATCCCCTTAAACATGCATCGGTCTAATGGTCCATGCAAATCCCGTGGAGCACCAAAAGCAGTGTGGAATAACTCATGAAAATGACCTAAAAGCGAAAAGCGATGAGTTTTGGTCATAACTCTCAAACATGTATCGGGTCTTAGGATGGTTGTAAATCCCCAAAGGCGCCAAAAGCGGTGTGCAATAGCTCACAGCAGCCATAAAAGCGTGAAAAGCGAGTTTTGGTCATAACTCTCAAACATGTATCGGGTCTTAGGGTCGTTGTAAATCACCTGGAACCCCAAAAGCGTAAGCGATAACTCATGAAAAGCGGCCATAATATGCGAAATCGACAATTTTTGGTTAAAATTGTCAAACATGTATCGGGTCTAATGGTCGTTGTAATTATACCTGAAACCCTAGAAGCGTGGAATAGCTCATGAAAAGCGGTCATAAAACACAAAACGATGAATTGTTGGTCATCCCCTTAAACATGCATCGGGTCTAACGGTCCATACAAATCCCGTGGAGCACCAAAAGCAGTGTGGAATAACTCATGAAAATGACCTAAAAGCGAAAAGCGATGAGTTTTGGTCATAACTCTCAAACATGTATCGGGTCTTAGGATCGTTGTAAATCCCCAAAGGCGCCAAAGCAGTGTGCAATAGCTCACGAAAAGCCATAAAAGCGTGAAAAAGCGAGTTTTGGTCATAACTCTCAAACATGTATCGGGTCTTAGGGTCGTTGTAAATCACCTGGAACCCCAAAGCGTGGGCAATAACTCATGAAAAGCAGCCATAATATCACGAAATCGACAATTTTTGGTTAAAATTGTCAAACATGTATCGGGTCTAATGGTGCGTTGTAATTAGCCTGAAACCCTAGAAGCGTGGAATAGCTCATGAAAAGCGGTCATAAAACACAAGAAACGAATTGTTGGTCATCCCCTTAAACATGCATCGGATTACAATGGTCCATACAAATCCCGTGGAGCACCAAAAGCAGTGTGGAATAACTCATGAAAATGACCCTAAAAGCGAAAGCGATGAGTTTTGGTCATAACTCTCAAACATGTATCGGGTCTTAGGATCGTTGTAAATCCCCAAAGGCGCCAAAAGCGTGTGCAATAGCTCACGAAAGCGGCCATAAAAGCGTGAAAAGCAGCGAGTTTTGGTCATAACTCTCAAACATGTATCGGGTCTTAGGGTCGTTGTAAATCACCTGGAACCCCAAAAGCGTAGGCAATAACTCATGAAAAGCGGCCATAATATGCGAAATCGACAATTTTTGGTTAAAATTGTCAAACATGTATCGGGTCTAATGGTCGTTGTAATTAGCCTTGAAACCCTAGAACTGTGGAATAGCTCATGAAAACGTTCATAAAACACAAAACGACGAATTGTTGGTCATCCCCTTAAACATGCGTCGGGTCTAATGGTCCATCCAAATCCCCGTGGAGCACCAAAGCAGTGTGGAATAACTCATGAAAATGACCTAAAAGCGAAAGCGATGAGTTTTGGTCATAACTCTCAAACATGTATCGGGTCTTAGGATCGTTGTAAATCCCCAAAGGCGCCAAAAGCGGTGTGCAATAGCTCACAGCAGCCATAAAAGCGTGAAAAAGCAGCGAGTTTTTGGTCATAACTCTCAAACAAGTATCGGGCCTTAGGGTCGTTGTAAATCACCTTGGAACCCCAAAAGCGTAAGCGATAACTCATGAAAAGCGGCCATAATATACGAAATCGACAATTTTTTGGTTAAAATTGTCAAACATGTATCGGGTCTAATGGTCGTTGTAATTCGCCATGAAACCCTAGAACTGTGGAATAGCTCATGAAAGCGGTCATAATACACAAGAACGACGAATTGTTGGTCATCAGCTTAAACATGCATCGAATTACAATGGTCCATACAAATCCCGTGGAGCACCAAAGCAGTGTGGAATAACTCATGAAAATGACCCTAAAAGCGAAAGCGATGAGTTTTGGTCATAACTCTCAAACATGTATTGGGTCTTAGGATCGTTGTAAATCCCCAAAGGCGCCAAAAGCGATTGTGCAATAGCTCACAGCGGCCATAAAAGCGTGAAAAGCAGCGAGTTTTTGGTCATAACTCTCAAACATGTATCGGGTCTTAGGGTCGTTGTAAATCACCCTGGAACCCCAAAACTGTGGGCAATAACTCATGAAAACGGCCATAATATGCGAAATCGACAATTTTTGGTTAAAATTTTAAAACATTGTTGGGGTCTAATGGTGGTTGTAATTAGCCTGAAACCCTAGAAGCGTGGAATAGCTCATGAAAAGCGGTCATAAAACACAAAACGAATTGTTGGTCATCCCTTAAACATGCATCGGGTCTAATGGTCCATGCAAATCCCGTGGAGCACCAAAAGCGATGTGGAATAACTCATGAAAATGACCCTAAAGCACAAAAGCGATGAGTTTTGGTCATAACTCTCAAACATGTATCGGGTCTTAGGATCGTTGTAAATCCCCAAGGCGCCAAAGCAGTGTGCAATAGCTCACAGCAGCCATAAAAGCGTGAAAAAGCGAGTTTTGGTCATAACTCTCAAACATGTATCGGGTCTTAGGGTCGTTGTAAATCACCTGGAACCCCAAAAGCGTAGGCAATAACTCATGAAAAGCGGCCATAATATACGAAATCGACAATTTTTGGTTAAAATTGTCAAACATGTATCGGTCTAATGGTCGTTGTAATTAGCCTGAAACCCTAGAAGCTGTGGAATAGCTCATGAAAAGCGGTCATAAAACACAAGAACGAATTGTTGGTCATCCCCTTAAACATGCATCGGGTCTAATGGTCCATACAAATCCCGTGGAGCACCAAAAGTGTGGAATAACTCATGAAAATGACCCTAAAAGCAGAAAGCGATGAGTTTTGGTCATAACTCTCAAACATGTATCGGGTCTTAGGATCGTTGTAAATCCCCAAGGCGCCAAACAGTGTGCAATAGCTCACAGCGGCCATAAAAGCGTGAAAAGCAGCGAGTTTTTGGTCATAACTCTCAAACATGTATCGGGTCTTAGGGTCGTTGTAAATCACCTGGAACCCCAAAAGCGTAGGCAATAACTCATGAAAAGCGGCCATAATATCACGAAATCGACAATTTTTGGTTAAAATTGTCAAACATGTATATCGGGTCTAATGGTGCGTTGTAATTAGCCTGAAACCCTAGAAGCGTGGAATAGCTCATGAAAAGCGGTCATAAAACACAAAAACGACGAATTGTTGGTCATCCCCTTAAACATGCATCGGGTCTAACGGTCCATACAAATCCCGTGGAGCACCAAAAGCAGTGTGGAATAACTCATGAAAATGACCCTAAAAGCGAAAGCGATGAGTTTTGGTCATAACTCTCAAACATGTATCGGGTCTTAGGATCGTTGTAAATCCCCAAGGCGCCAAAAGCAGTGTGCAATAGCTCACGAAAAGCCATAAAAGCGTGAAAAGCAGCGAGTTTTGGTCATAACTCTCAAACAAGTATCGAGTCTTAGGGTCGTTGTAAATCACCTGGAACCCCAAAAGCTTGGGCAATAACTCATGAAAACGGCCATAATATGCGAAATCGACAATTTTTTGGTTCAAATTGTCAAACATGTATCGGGTCTAATGGTCGTTGTAATTCGCCCTGAAACCCTAGAACTGTGGAATAGCTCAAGAAAACGGTCATAAAACACAAGAATGACGAATTGTTGGTCATCCCCTTAAACATGCATCGGGTCTAATGGTCCATGCAAATCCCCGTGGAGCAACAAAGCAGTGTGGAATAACACATGAAAATGACCCTAAAACGCGAAAACGATGAGTTTTTGGTCATAACTCTCAAGCACGTATCGGGTCTTAGGATCGTTGTAAATCCACCAAGAGCGCCAAAGCGGTGTGCAATAGCTCACAGCGGCCATAAAAGCGTGAAAAAGCGAGTTTTGGTCATAACTCTCAAACATGTATCGGGTCTTAGGGTCGTTGTAAATCACCTGGAACCCCAAAGCTATGGGCAATAACTCATGAAAGCGGCCATAATATACGAAATCGACAATTTTTGGTTAAAATTGTCAAACATGTATCGGGTCTAATGGTCGTTGTAATTAGCCTGAAACCCTAGAAGCGTGGAATAGCTCATGAAAAGCGGTCATAAAACACAAAACGACGAATTGTTGGTCATCCCTTAAACATGCATCGGGTCTAATGGTCCATACAAATCCCGTGGAGCACCAAAGCAGTGTGGAATAACTCATGAAAATGACCTAAAAGCGAAAGCGATGAGTTTTGGTCATAACTCTAAAACATGTATCGGGTCTTAGGATCGTGGTAAATCCCCCAAGGCGCCAAAGCAGTGTGCAATAGCTCACAGCGGCCATAAAAGCGTGAAAAGCAGCGAGTTTTGGTCATAATTCTCAAACATGTATCGGGTCTTAGGGTCGTTGTAAATCACCAAGGAACCCAAAAACAGTGGGCCATAACTCATTAAAACCGCCATAATATGCTAAATCGACAATTTTTGGTTAAAATTGTCAAACATGTATCGGGTCTAATGGTGGTTGTAATTCACTGAAACCCTAGAAGCGTGGAATAGCTCATGAAAAGCGGTCATAAAACACAAAACGACGAATTGTTGGTCATCCCCTTAAACATGCATCGGTCTAATGGTCCATACAAATCCCGTGGAGCACCAAAGCGATGGAATAACTCATGAAAATGACCCTAAAAGCGAAAGCGATGAGTTTTTGGTCATAACTCTCAAACATGTATCGGGTCTTAGGATCGTTGTAAATCCTCAAAGGCGCCAAAGCAGTGTGCAATAGCTCACGAAAGCAGCCATAAAAGCGTGAAAAAGCAGCGAGTTTTGGTCATAATTCTCAAAGATGTATCGGGTCTTAGGGTCGTTGTAAATCACCTAGGAACCCAAAAGTCGTGGGCAATAACTCATGAAAGCGGCCATAATATGCGAAATCGACAATTTTTGGTTAAAATTGTCAAACATGTATCGGTCTAATAGTCGTTGTAATTAAGCCTGAAACCCTAGAAGCGTGGAATAGCTCATGAAAAGCGGTCATAAAACACAAAACGACGAATTGTTGGTCATCCCCTTAAACATGCATCGGGTCTAATGGTCCATACAAATCCCGTGGAGCACCAAAGCAGTGTGGAATAACTCATGAAAATGACCCTAAAAGCAGCAGCGATGAGTTTTGGTCATAACTCTCAAACATGTATCGGGTCTTAGGATCGTTGTAAATCCCCAAGGCGCCAAAAGCAGTGTGCAATAGCTCACAGCAGCCATAAAAGCGTGAAAAAGCGAGTTTTGGTCATAACTCTCAAACATGTATCGGGTCTTAGGGTCGTTGTAAATCACCTGGAACCCCAAAAGCGTATGGCAATAACTCATGAAAAGCGGCCATAATATGCGAAATCGAAAATTTTTTGGTTAAAATTGTCAAACATGTATCGGGTCTAATGGTGCGTTGTAATTAGCCTGAAACCCTAGAACTGTGGAATAGCTCATGAAAAGGGTCATAAACCACAAAACGACGAATTGTTGGTCATCCCCTTAAACATGCATCGGGTCTAATGGTCCATACAAATCCCGTGGAGCACCAAAGCAGTGTGGAATAACTCATGAAAATGACCCTAAAAGCAGAAAGCGATGAGTTTTGGTCATAACTCTCAAACATGTATCGGGTCTTAGGATCGTTGTAAATCCCCAAAGCGCCAAAGCAGTGTGCAATAGCTCACAGCGGCCATAAAACGTCAAAAACGACGAGTTTTTGGTCATAACTCTCAAACAAGTATCGGGTCTTAGGGTCGTTGTAAATCACCTAGGAACCCAAAAGCTATGGGAAATAACTCATGAAAACGGCCATAATATGTGAAATCGACAATTTTTTTGGTTAAAATTGTCAAACATGTATCGGGTCTAATGGTCGTTGTAATACGCCCTGAAACCCTAGAACTGTGGAATAGCTCATGAAAACGGTCATAAAACACAAGAACGACGAATTGTTGGTCATCCCCTTAAACATGCATCGGGTCTAATGGTCCATGCAAATCCCCGTGGAGCACCAAAGCAGTGTGGAATAACTCATGAAAATGACCTAAAAGCGAAAGCGATGAGTTTTGGTCATAACTCTCAAACATGTATCGGGTCTTAGCATTGTTGTAAATCCCCAAGGCGCCAAAGCAGTGTGCAATAGCTCACAGCGGCCATAAAAGCGTGAAAAGCAGCGAGTTTTTGGTCATAACTCTCAAACATGTATCGGGTCTTAGGGTCGTTCTAAATCACCCTGGAACCACAGAACTGTGGGGCAAAAACTCATGAAAAGTGCCATAATATGCGAAATCGAAAATTTTTTGGTTAAAATTGTCAAACATGTATCGGGTCTAATGGTCGTTGTAATTACCACTGAAACCCTAGAAGCGTGGAATAGCTCATGAAAGCGGTCATAAAACACAAGAACGAATTGTTGGTCATCCCCTTAAACATGCATCGGGTCTAATGGTCCATACAAATCCCGTGGAGCACCAAAAGCGATGTGGAATAACTCATGAAAATGACCCTAAAGCAGAAAGCGATGAGTTTTGGTCATAACTCTCAAACATGTATCGGGTCTTAGGATCGTTGTAAATCCCCAAAGGCGCCAAAGCGGTGTGCAATAGCTCACAGCAGCCATAAAAGCGTGAAAAAGCAGCGAGTTTTTGGTCATAACTCTCAAACATGTATCGGGTCTTAGGGTCGTTGTAAATCACCTGGAACCCCAAAAGCGTAGGCAATAACTCATGAAAGCGGCCATAATATGCGAAATCGACAATTTTTGGTTAAAATTGTCAAAAATGTATCGGGTCTGATGGTCGTTGTAATTAGCCTGAAACCCTAGAAGCGTGGAATAGCTCATGAAAGCGGTCATAAAACACAAAACGATGAATTGTTGGTCATCCCTTAAACATGCATCGAATTACAATGGTCCATACAAATCCCGTGGAGCACCAAAGCAGTGTGGAATAACTCATGAAAATGACCTAAAAGCAGAAAAGCGATGAGTTTTGGTCATAACTCTCAAACATGTATCGGGTCTTAGGATCGGTTGTAAATCCCCAAGGCGCCAAAGCAGTGTGCAATAGCTCACAGCGGCCATAAAAGCGTGAAAAGCGAGTTTTTGGTCATAACTCTCAAACATGTATCGGGTCTTAGGGTCGTTGTAAATCACCCTGGGACCCCAAAACTGTGGGTACTAACTCATGAAAACGTCCATAATATGCGAAATCGACAATTTTTTGGTTAAAATTGTCAAACATGTATCGGGTCTAATGGTCGTTGTAATTCGCCCTGAAACCCTAGAACTGGGGAATAGCTCATGAAAACGGTCATAAAACACAAGAACGGCGAATTGTTGGTCATCCCCTTAAACATGCATCGGGTCTAATGGTTCATGCAAATCCCCGTGGAGCACCAAAACAGTGTGGAATAACTCATGAAAATGACCCTAAAACGTGAAACCGATGAGTTTTTGGTCATAACTCTCAAACATGTATCGGGTCTTAGGATCGTTGTAAATCCCCCAAGAGCGCCAAAACAGTGTGTAATAGCTCACGAAAACAGCCATAAAACGTGAAAAACGATGATTTTTTGGCCATAACTCTCAAACATGCATCGGGTCTTAGGGTCGTTGTAAATCACCCTGGAACCCCCAAACTGTGGGCAATAACTCATGAAAACGGCCATAATATGCGAAATCGACAATTTTTTGGTTAAAACTGTCAAACATGTATCGGGTCTAATGGTCGTTGTAATTCGCCCTGAAACCCTAGAACTGGGGAATAGCTCATGAAAACGGTCATAAAACACAAGAACGACGAATTGTTGGTCATCCCCATAAACATGCATCGGGTCTAATGGTTCATGCAAATCCCCGTGGAGCACCAAAACAGTGTGGAATAACTCATGAAAATGACCCTAAAAGGTGAAACCGATGAGTTTTTGGTCATAACTCTCAAACAGGTATCAGGTCTTAGGATCATTGTAAATCCCCTAAGAGCGCCAAAACAGTGTGCAATAGCTCCCGAAAACGGCCATAAAAGCGTGAAAAAGCAGCGAGTTTTTGGTCATAACTCTCAAACATGTATCGGGTCTTAGGGTCGTTGTAAATCACCTGGAACCCCAAAAGCGTGGGCAATAACTCATGAAAAGCGGCCATAATATCACGAAATCGACAATTTTTGGTTAAAATCGTCAAACATGTATCGGGTCTAATGGTCGTTGTAATTAGCCTGAAACCCTAGAAGCGTGGAATAGCTCATGAAAGCGGTCATAAAACACAAAACGACGAATTGTTGGTCATCCCCTTAAACATGCATCGGTCTAATGGTCCATACAAATCCCGTGGAGCACCAAAAGTGTGGAATAACTCATGAAAATGACCCTAAAAGCGAAAGCGATGAGTTTTGGTCATAACTCTCAAACATGTATCGGGTCTTAGCATCGTTGTAAATCCCCAAGGCGCCAAAGCAGGTGTGCAATAGCTCACAGCGGCCATAAAAGCGTGAAAAAGCGATGAGTTTTGGTCATAACTCTCAAACATGTATCGGTTCTTAGGGTCGTTGTAAATCATCCTGGAACCCCAAAAGCGTAGGCAATAACTCATTAAAACGGCCATAATATGCGAAATCGTCAATTTTTTGGTTAACATTGTCAAACATGTATCAGGTCTAATGGTCGTTGTAATTACACTGAAACCCTAGAAGCGTGGAATAGCTCATGAAAAGCGGTCATAAAACACAAAACGACGAATTGTTGGTCATCCCCTTAAACATGCATCGGGTCTAATGGTCCATACAAATCCCGTGGAGCACCAAAAGTGTGGAATAACTCATGAAAATGACCCTAAAAGCAGAAAGCGATGAGTTTTGGTCATAACTCTCAAACATGTATCGGGTCTTAGGATGGTTGTAAATCCCCAAAGGCGCCAAAGCGATTGTGCAATAGCTCACGAAAGCGGCCATAAAAGCGTGAAAAAGCAGCGAGTTTTTGGTCATAACTCTCAAACAAGTATCGGGCCTTAGGGTCGTTGTAAATCACCTGGAACCCCAAAACTATGGGCAATAACTCATGAAAAGCGGCCATAATATGCGAAATCGACAATTTTTGGTTAAAATTGTCAAACATGTATCGGGTCTAATGGTCGTTGTAATTAATACTGAAACCCTAGAACTGTGGAATAGCTCATGAAAAGCGGTCATAAAACACAAAACGACGAATTGTTGGTCATCCCCTTAAACATGCATCGGGTCTAATGGTCCATACAAATCCCGTGGAGCACCAAAAGCAGTGTGGAATAACTCATGAAAATGACCTAAAGCAGAAAAGCGATGAGTTTTGGTCATAACTCTCAAACATGTATCGGGTCTTAGGATCGTTGTAAATCCCCAAGGCGCCAAAGCAGTGTGCAATAGCTCACAAAAGGCCATAAAAGCGTGAAAAGCGAGTTTTGGTCATAACTCTCAAACATGTATCGGGTCTTAGGGTCGTTGTAAATCACCTGGAACCCCAAAAGCGTGGGCAATAACTCATGAAAAGCGGCCATAATATGCGAAATCGACAATTTTTGGTTAAAATTGTCAAACATGTATCGGGTCTAATGGTCGTTGTAATTACACTGAAACCCTAGAACTGTGGAATAGCTCATGAAAAGCGGTCATAAAACACAAGAACAACGAATTGTTGGTCATCCCCTTAAACATGCATCGGTTCTAACGGTCCATACAAATCCCGTGGAGCACCAAAGCAGTGTGGAATAACTCATGAAAATGACCCTAAAAGCAGCGAAAAGCGATGAGTTTTGGTCATAACTCTCAAACATGTATCGGGTCTTAGGATCGTTGTAAATCCCCAAGGCGCCAAAGCAGTGTGCAATAGCTCACAAAACAGCCATAAAAGCGTGAAAAGCAGCGAGTTTTTGGTCATAACTCTCAAACATGTATCGGGTCTTAGGGTCGTTGTAAATCACCTGGAACCCCAAAGCGTAGGCAATAACTCATGAAAAGCAGCCATAATATGCGAAATCGACAATTTTTGGTTAAAATTGTCAAACATGTATCGGTCTAATGGTCGTTGTAATTAGCCTGAAACCCTAGAAGCGTGGAATAGCTCATGAAAGCGGTCATAAAACACAAGAACGACGAATTGTTGGCCATCCCCTTAAACATGCATCGGGTCTAAATGGTCCATACAAATCCCGTGGAGCACCAAAGCAGTGTGGAATAACTCATGAAAATGACCTAAAAGCGAAAGCGATGAGTTTTGGTCATAACTCTCAAACATGTATCGGGTCTTAGGATCGTTGTAAATCCCCAAGGCGCCAAAAGCAGTGTGCAATAGCTCACGAAGCGGCCATAAAAGCGTGAAAAAGCAGCGAGTTTTTGGTCATAACTCTTAAACATGTATCAGGTCTTAGGGTCGTTGTAAATCACCTGGAACCCCAAAACTGTGGGCAATAACTCGTGAAAACGGCCATAATATGCGAAATCGACAATTTTTTGGTTAAAATTGTCAAACATGTATCGGGTCTAATGGTCGTTGTAATTCGCCCTGAAACCCTAGAACCGTGGAATAGCTCATGAAAACGGTCATAAAACACAAAACGACGAATTGTTGGTCATCCCTTAAACATGCATCGGGTCTAATGGTCCATGCAAATCCCGTGGAGCACCAAAGCAGTGTGGAATAACTCATGAAAATGACCTAAAAGCGAAAGCGATGAGTTTTGGTCATAACTCTCAAACATGTATCGGGTCTTAGGATCGTTGTAAATCCCCAAAGGCGCCAAAGCAGTGTGCAATAGCTCACAAAAGGCCATAAAAGCGTGAAAAAGCAGCGAGTTTTTGGTCATAACTCTCAAACATGTATCGGGTCTTAGGGTCGTTGTAAATCACCCAGGAACCCCAAAACTATGGGCAATAACTCATGAAAGCAGCCATAATATGCGAAATCGACAATTTATTGGTTAAAATTGTCAAACATGTATCTGGTCTAATGGTCGTTGTAATTCGCCCTGAAAACCTAGAACTGTGGAATATCTCTTGAAAACAGGCATAAAACACAAAACGAATTGTTGGTCATCCCCTTAAACATGCATCGGGTCTAATGGTCCATACAAATCCCGTGGAGCACCAAAGCAGTGTGGAATAACTCATGAAAATGACCTAAAAGCGAAAGCGATGAGTTTTGGTCATAACTCTCAAACATGTATCGGGTCTTAGGATGGTTGTAAATCCCCAAGGCGCCAAAGCAGTGTGCAATAGCTCACAGCGGCCATAAAACGTGAAAAACGACGAGTTTTTGGTCATAACTCTCAAACATGTATCGGGTCTTAGGGTCGTTGTAAATCACCCTGGAACCCCAAAAACTGTGGGCAATAACTCATGAAAACGGCCATAATATGCGAAATCGACATTTTTTTGGTTAAAATTGTCAAACATGTATCGGGTCTAATGGTCGTTGTAATTAGACCTGAAACCCTAGAAGCGTGGAATAGCTCATGAAAAGCGGTCATAAAACACAAAAACGACGAATTGTTGGTCATCCCCTTAAACATGCATCGGGGCTAATGGTCCATGCAAATCCCGTGGAGCACCAAAGCAGTGTGGAATAACTCATGAAAATGACCTAAAAGCGAAAGCGATGAGTTTTGGTCATAACTCTCAAACATGTATCGGGTCTTAGGATCGTTGTAAATCCCCAAGGCGCCAAAGCAGTGTGCAATAGCTCACGAAAGCAGCCATAAAGCGTGAAAAGCAGCGAGTTTTTGGTCATAACTCTCAAACATGTATCGGGTCTTAGGGTCGTTGTAAATCACCTGGAACCCCAAAAGCGTAGGCAATAACTCATGAAAGCGGCCATAATATCACGAAATCGACAATTTATTGGTTAAAATTGTCAAACATGTATCGGGTCTAATGGTCGTTGTAATTACCCTGAAACCCTAGAAGCGTGGAATAGCTCATGAAAGCGGTCATAAAACACAAGAACGATGAATTGTTGGTCACCCCCTTAAACATGCATCGGGTCTAATGGTCCATGCAAATCCCGTGGAGCACCAAAGCAGTGTGGAATAACTCATGAAAATGACCCTAAAAGCGAAAGCGATGAGTTTTGGTCATAACTCTCAAACATGTATCGGGTCTTAGGATCGTTGTAAATCCCCAAAGGCGCCAAAGCGGTGTGCAATAGCTCACAGCGGCCATAAAAGCGTGAAAAAGCAGCGAGTTTTTGGTCATAACTCTCAAACATGTATCGGGTCTTATGGTCGTTGTAAATCACCTTGGAACCCTAGAACTGTGGGGCAATAACTCATGAAAACGGCCATAATATACGAAATCGACAATTTTTTGGTTAAAATTGTCAAACATGTATCGGGTCTGATGGTCGTTGTAATTTGCCCTGAAACCCTAGAACTGTGGAATAGCTCATGAAAATGGTCATAAAACACAACGACGAATTGTTGGTCATCCCCTTAAACATGCATCGGGTCTAACGGTCCATGCAAATCCCCGTGGAGCACCAAAACAGTGTGGAATAACTCGTGAAAATGACCCTAAAAGGCAAAAACGATGAGTTTTTGGTCATAACTCTCAAACATGTATCGGTTCTGAGGATCGTTGTAAATCCCCAAAGAGCGCCAAAATAGTGTGCAATAGCTCACGAAAACGGCCATAAAACGTGAAAAACGACGAGTTTTTGGTCATAACTCTCAAACATGTATCGGGTCTTAGGGTCGTTGTAAATCACCCTGGAACCCCAAAACTATGGGCAATAACTCATGAAAACGGCCATAATATGCGAAATCGACAATTTTTTGGTTAAAATTGTCAAACATGTATCGGGTCTAATGGTCGTTGTAATTCGCCCTGAAACCCTAGAACTGTGGAATAGCTCATGAAAACGGTCATAAAACACAAGAACGACGAATTGTTGGTCATCCCCTTAAACATGCATCGGGTCTAATGGTCCATGCAAATCCCCGTGGAGCACCAAAACAGTGTGGAATAACTGATGAAAATGACCCTAAAACGCGAAAACGATGAGTTTTGGTCATAACTCTCAAACATGTATCGGGTCTTAGGATCGTTGTAAATCCCCCAAGAGCGCCAAAATAGTGTGCAATAGCTCACAAAAATGGCCATAAAACGTGAAAAAGAACGAGTTTTTGGTCATAACTCTCAAACATGTATCGGGTCTTAGGGTCGTTGTAAATCACCCTGGAACCCCAAAACTGTGGGCAATAACTCATGAAAACGGCCATAATATGCGAAATCGACAATTTTTTGGTTAAAATTGTCAAACATGTATCGGGTCTAATGGTCGTTGTAATTCGCCCTGAAACCCTAGAACTGTGGAATAGCTCATGAAAACGGTCATAAAACACAAGAACGACGAATTGTTGGTCATCCCCTTAAACATGCATCGGGTCTAATGGTCCATGCAAATCCCGTGGAGCACCAAAACAGTGTGGAATAACCCATGAAAATGACCCTAAAACACGAAAACGATGAGTTTTTGGTCATAACTCTCAAACATGTATCGGGTCTTAGGATCGTTGTAAATCCCCCACGCGCCAAAATAGTGTGCAATAGCTCACGAAAACGGCCATAAAACGTGAAAAACGACGAGTTTTTGGTCATAACTCTCAAACATGTATCGGGTCTTAGGGTCGTTGTAAATCATCCTGGAACCCCAAAACTGTGGGCAATAACTCATGAAAACGGCCATAATATGCGAAATCGACAATTTTTTGGTTAAAATTGTCAAACATGTATCGGGTCTAATGGTCGTTGTAATTCGGCCTGAAACCCTAGAACTGTGGAATAGCTCATGAAAGCGGTCATAAAACACAAGAACGGCGAATTGTTGGTCATCCCCTTAAACATGCATCGGGTCTAATGGTCCATGCAAATCCCCGTGGAGCACCAAAACAGTGTGGAATAACTCATGAAAATGACCCTAAAACGCGAAAACGATGAGTTTTGGTCATAACTCTCAAACATGTATCGGGTCTTACGATCATGGTAAATCCCCCAGGAGCGCCAAAACAGTGTGCAATAGCTCACGAAAACGGCCATAAAACGTGAAAAACAACGAGTTTCTGGTCATAACTCTCAGACATATATCGGGTCTTAGGGTCGTTGTAAATCACCCTGGAACCCCAAAACCGTGGGCAATAACTCATGAAAACGGCCATAATATGCGAAATCGACAATTTTTTGGTTACAATTGTCAAACATGTATCGGGTCTATTGGTCGTTCTAATTTGCTCTGAAACCCTAGAACTGTGGAATAGCTCATGAAAACGGTCATAAAACACAAGAACGACGAATTGTTGGTCATCCTCTTAAACATGCATCGGGTCTAATGGTCCATGCAAATCCCCGTGGAGCACCAAAACAGTGTGGAATAACTCATGAAAATGACCCTAAAACGCGAAAACGATGAGTTTTGGTCATAACTCTCAAACATGTATCGGGTCTTAGGATCGTTGTAAATCCCCCAAGAGCACCAAAGCAGTGTGCAATAGCTCACAGCAGCCATAAAAGCGTGAAAAGCAGCGAGTTTTTGGTCATAACTCTCAAACATGTGTCCGGTCTTAGGGTCGTTGTAAATCACCCTGGAACCCAAAAACTATGGGCAATAACTCATGAAAAGCGGTCATAATATACAAAATCGACAATTTTTTGGTTCGAATTGTCAAACATGTATCGGGTCTAATGGTCGTTGTAATTCCCCTTCAAACCCTAGAACTATGGAATAGCTCATGAAAACGGTCATAAAACACAAGAACGACGAATTGTTGGTCATCCCCTTAAACATGCATCGGGTCTAATGGTCCATGAAAATCCCGTGGAGCACCAAAAGCAGTGTGGAATAACTCATGAAAATGACCTAAAAGCAAAAGCGATGAGTTTTGGTCATAACTCTCAAACATGTATCGGGTCTTAGGATCGTTGTAAATCCCCAAGGCGCCAAAGCAGTGTGCAATAGCTCACGAAGCAGCCATAAAAGCGTGAAAAGCAGCGAGTTTTTGGTCATAACTCTCAAACATGTATCGGGTCTTAGGGTTGTTGTAAATCACCCTGGAACCCCAAAAATGTGGGCAATAACTCATTATAAGGGCCATATTATGCGAAATAGACAATTTTTTTGTTAAAATTGTCAAACATGTATCAGGTCTAATAGTCGTTGTAATTAAGCTGAAACCCTAGAACTGTGGAATAGCTCATGAAAGCGGTCATAAAACACAAGAACGAATTGTTGGTCATCCCTTAAACATGCATCGGTCTAATGGTCCATACAAATCCCGTGGAGCACCAAAGCAGTGTGGAATAACTCATGAAAATGACCCTAAAAGCAGAAAGCGATGAGTTTTGGTCATAACTCTCAAACATGTATCGGTCTTAGGATCGTTGTAAATCCCCAAGAGGCCAAAGCAGTGTGCAATAGCTCACGAAAGCGGCCATAAAAGCGTGAAAATCAACGAGTTTTGGTCATAACTCTCAAACATGTATCGGGTCTTAGGGTCGTTGTAAATCACCTGGAACCCCAAAGCGTGGGCAATAACTCATGAAAAGCGGCCATAATATGCGAAATCGACAATTTTTGGTTAAAATTGGCAAACATGTATCGGGTCTTATGTTCCTTGTAATTAGCCTGAAACCCTAGAACGTGGAATAGCTCATGAAAGCGGTCATAAAACACAAAACGAATTGTTGGTCATCCCTTAAACATGCATCGGGTCTAATGGTCCATGCAAATCCCGTGGAGCACCAAAGCAGTGTGGAATAACTCATGAAAATGACCTAAAAGCAAAAGCGATGAGTTTTTGGTCATAACTCTCAAACATGTACCGGGTCTTAGGATCGTTGTAAATCCCCAAGAGCGCCCAAATAGTGTGCAATAGCTCACGAAAACGGCCATAAAACATGAAAAACGACGAGTTTTTGGTCATAACTCTCAAACATGTATCGGGTCTTAGGGTCGTTGTAAATCACCCTGGAACCCCAAAAGTGCGGGCAATAACTCATGAAAACGGCCATAATATGCGAAATGGACAATTTTTGATTAAAATTGTCAAACATGTATCGGGTCTAATGGTCGTTGTAATTCGCCCTGAAACCCTAGAACTGTGGAATAGCTCATGAAAACGGTCATAAAACACAAAACGGCAATTGTTGGTCATCCCCTTAAACATGCATCGGGTCTAATGGTCCATACAAATCCGTGGAGCACCAAAGCAGTGTGGAATAACTCATGAAAATGACCTAAAAGCAAAAGCGATGAGTTTTTGGTCATAACTCTCAAACATGTATCGGGTCTTAGGATCGTTGTAAATCCCCCAAGAGCGCCAAAACAGTGTGTGACGAGGGTTTAACTCATTAATGCCCATTGTTATGGACTTGGGTTTTGGAGAAGGAGGGAGTGCTGGAGACATCTATCGGCTAGCAAACAAGCACACAGGGGACAAAGGATTTACCTGTGTTCGCTCTCATAGAGGTCCCTACTCCTCGCTTGTCTCGCCGTGGAATTATCGAAGGAGTCGAAAGTTATAATGGTGCGCAGATGCAACTGGCGAGGGTTGTGGAAACTAGGGTCGCGGTGTCCGTTTTGCAGCCCCTCCTAGCCTTTATATAGATAGGCTAGGTCTCGCAGGTGTCGAGTCGGGTGGCAAGTTAGGGTTTTCCCCTTCAAACTTTCTATCTTAATCTTCTTCTTGTCCTTCAAGCAATCGAGAGTCCGCAGGTTACTCGAGTCCTTTCGTCTGGGCCTTGGCGACACCGTGGGGCAGTATGTATTTAGACCATATATACCAAGCTCGAGTACCTGTAGGGTATACCCATGTTAGTAGCCCGCGAGTATCCAGTGGAATCACAGATTCGACTGGGTGCTTTTTGAAGTCTTCGAGTGCCTGAATGAGTACATTTTTGACTGCTTTCATTTATGTCATAGGGATTGTTGATATACGTGCCTGATATAACCGAAGTATCGGTATCAGTTAACCACCTTAGGGTGAAACAACGCAATCTACTCGAACTCGAGTCCCTGACTCAATCCGCAAAATCTTTGGCGAATTCGACTCAGTCCGGAGGTCTTACAGAGTCTAATTCCAGTTATATGGGTGTGGGCACTTGACGCCTGTTCAAGGCATGTTCATCATGCTCGCAGTACGGATATTTTCTTGTAAAGCGCGGTTAAATGCATCGCTGTGCCTTATTCAGGTCTTACCTTCACGCTGTAAGCGCGACATCCGAATTTTATCATCGCGGAGACGATTCGGGTGACCCAGGAGACGTAGTCTCTTTGTAGGGAAAATTATGAGGCAGTGTTGCCATGATCCGCGAGTGCGGATGTTATCAACACACAGTTATTGTGCAAATAATCATAGGGTGCATGGACAGCGCTCCCTATGGGAGTAGCCCCCGAGTGCCTGGTTGAGTCGAAGAATCAGGCAGGGATTAAAGAATTTTACATCATACCGCTATCATCTTTGTTTGTTTCACCAAAGACTCAGAAGGACTAAAACACATTTGGCGCATTGTCATCTTCGCTGTTTGTTTCAACGAATTGTTTCCGGCGCTCCCTATGGGAGTAACCCATGTCCGTAGTCGAACCGTGTTTCCAGTAGTTGGGTTTGAATTTGATTGCCTATATCCCTGCAATAAGAAAAGAAAAAATCATAGCGCAGGGCGCCCCTATGGGAGTAGCCCTCGAGTGCTTGGTGGAGTCGAAGACTCCAGCAAGGACTAAAGTAGTCAAAGTTTTCGCTGCATAGCTGTTGATGACGTCAGTGCTGACGCTTGCATGACCTCAGTTGCCCGCGTGAGCGATTTTGACGGGACGTGACGAGCGGTGGGTCCCACTTTCTGACTTTGATTTGACTGGGCGTGCGTAATGTTATTATTAATCGCGGCTCCTCGATTTCCGCGTAATGGGAGCAGTGGAGGACGGTTCACGCTCTCTTCTCCACGGTTTAACGCGATGTGTGCCACGTGTCAAAAGAGGGTTTTTGTGAGCCATTGATTGCATCTCCTAGGGGTTAAGTAGCGGCCACGGCGGTAATTTTCCATCCGCACTCTTTTCTTCCTCGCTGCCATCGCCATTGTCGCTGTTTCATCGCCTTTCCTCGCGCATCTCTTCCTCAACTCTAGACCATCTCCGCTCATTTCCAAGTTATTTTCTGCGTTCTCATCGCCGCCACGCAATGGGAAAGAAGAAAGGAGGCGCTGCCATTGAATCCGCAGCCACCGTCACTGCGACGAAGAAGAAGGGTGGCCTCGCTGCTGCGGGCACCAGTGCCGCCGCCGGCGGGAATAATAAGGTCGCAGGCACCCACGTGACCAATGGCGCGTGGCGCCCTTCTATCATCAAGGAGTCGGATCTCCGTCTTCTTCGCCAAGACGGAGTTGCCGATTAGCCCCTGCACAGCAGACCATTCTTGTGCCTCCCGCCGGTTTTCGGGTGATGTTTTTGCAGATTCATATTCAAGGCCTATTTTGCCTCCCCACCCCTTTCATAGGTTAGGGGTCTCTTTTGTTTTACTTGCCCACTCTCCATCAGCTGTCCCCAAACTCGATTCTTCACATCTCATGTTTCATCACTCTTTGCGAGTGCTATCTCAAAATCGAGCCGCACTTTGGCCTTTTCAAACGCTTATTTAAACTGAAGCATCAGTCCGCATCTGGCTCTCTAGTTTACGACGTAGGTGGTTGTGGAATCCATGTCGACCCGTCTGCCACCTACTTCGTTATCAAGCTCGCCAAGTCCGTCCAGGGATGGAGGGACAAATGGTTCTATGTTCGCGACTGTGGCCGAGGACGAGCACTTGGACTCGCCGCTTTCGATCCCGTGACTCCCTCAAGAAGATGCGTTCTTGGAAGAACGTGATCATGCCTTCCGAACTCGCGGAGACAGACATGCTATATCAACGCGTCTGCGACCTCGAGAGTCGCATAGGCGCATAAGAGGGAGGTTGCGCCCTTGTCAGGACTTGGCTGCATCATCGCGTCCAACCTCTCCAGGCCAGAGTCCATCCCATGTTTCAATGGGGTGGCGCTGATGATGCCACTCGCGTGTTTTCCGATGGCATGTCCGCGAGTGAGGTAGATAAGAGGGTGCGGCTGGTCACGAAGTACACCTTCAAGGATGTGCTTCCGAATGAGCGAGTCGTTCCTCCTTTCGATGCTTCGAATCCTCCTCCTGAGGTACAGTTGTGCTACGAAGTAGCTTACTTTCGAGATTGCTTTTTTCTATTGCTTACCTGTTCTGTTTGCTGATCTTCACTGTCTGTATGCAGGATTGGGCGGTGTCGCCTTGTATGCCTCCTCTCCCTGAGGGTATTATTTCTCGCGAAGCTTTGGAAGAGGACGAGTCTGAGTCGACTGTCCCTTCTGATGTGGAAGAGGAAGCCCCCAAGTCCGAGAGCCCGGATACTCGCAAGCGTTCGCGCAGCAAGGACTCCGATGCGTCAACTCCTTCGACTCTAGAAGGCATACCGCCGCACGGAATCACCAATTCCCGCCTGCCTCGTGAGGGTCAGAGCACCATCTTCTCGCAAGAAGATGCGATTGCCGGGAGTCTTCGCCGTAGTCGGCGGAGGCCACGCTTAATCTTGACAACTTTGACCGGTAAATCGGCAGTTCACTAGTTCTTTTCTGTTTTCTTCTTGTTGGCTTTGCCCTGGAGTTTTCCTTTTCTCAATGTGAATTTGGGCTTGTAGCCAAGAGGCGTCGTCATCCTCTGGCGACGTCTAGTTTGTGAAGGAATCTGGAGTCGCAACCTCAAGGGCCAAAGTAGAGGTCGAGCGTGCTCCTTCTCCTCTGGCGGCGGCCCACTCCGGGCACAATTCTTCGAGCTCTCCTCACGTAGGGGAGCATCGAATAGTTGCTCGGATGACGGTTCAGCAAACTTCTTCGGAGTCGCTAGAGGACCATGTAAGTATATCTTTCCTTCTTTTTTAGTGTGGCAGTCAACGCCTTCTGTTGCCCTCTTCTGACTCCTTGTTTTGCGTGACAGCTCCTTGTAAAGGAAGCTGCGCAAGTGGCGGAGCAAGTGATGGCGATGGGTCGCCAGCATGCAATGCTAGAGACGTGTCACCGCGTGGTCGAAAGTGAGTGCTTCTACACTTAATCTTTTTGTCTTCTCTCTGTTTTGGTGTAATCGACTGATAGCCAATTATTGACTACCATGTAGCTGAGCATAATGCTTTACTACGCAACGTCGCCACGTTGGAGAAGACATTAGCCGCAGCTGTGAAGGGGCGCAACGAGGCAATCGCGGCTCGTGATGATGCCCAGAAGCGTGAAGAGGATCTGCGTGCCTCCTTTGCAGCCAGGGAAAAGTTGTTCGAAGAGCAACTGTTCTCAGTCTCCAAGGCCCTCTCAGGTACCTTTACTGGTAGATATTTTATTTGATGTTCCTAGCTGCATCTAGAGTTTTGCCGGTGGCACTAGAAGTTTGATCCATGTGTGTATTTTCGGTGTAGATGCTGGCGACTTGAATTTTGACCCGCAGTTCTTCGTCAGGATGACGCTTATGGCGGCGCGGTATTCAAGGTCGAGGACCGGTTACCGCTTATCCGTGATAACTTGTCCAAGGCCAAGGTCGCTTTAGTCGCCTCGAGAGGAGTTGATGTCGGCGTAGGCTGCTGGTCGACAATATGGACAAGTTGGTGAGTCATCACCGGGGTGTGCTCACACCTACAAGAACTCCCTCCGGGCGGCTGGTGCGACGATGTCACTCGCCATGGTGCAAGCCCACGGAGTCGAGATAGATCCCTCTACGGTGTCGAAGGTGATGCCTATTGGCGCGGATGCTTAGCAGGTAGTCTTCGCTCCCTTTGCATCGCTGTGCCAAATATGGCCATTCCTTCATAAATACTGTTGCCAAGTATTCGGAGGAGCTCCAACGTGCAAAGAAGGCGGCGAAAGCTTCGGCCTTAGGGGCCGACGCAAAGTCAGTGGCAACTGATACTACCACGGACTTAATGAAGCCCCCGAAGCCGTCGAAGTCGAAGAAGCCAGCTGCTCCGTAGTTAGCTTGTTGTAATAATTGATCGCCTGCCTTTTAGCCTAAGGATGTGCCTGCTGGCGAGTGTGTTTGTAAACACTTATTATTATCTTGACTACATCTGTTCTCCTTGCCTTTGTGTTAATTAGGTCGCCTTAATTGCCTTTGTCTTGACTTGTGGTACGGTGCATCGAGTGGTCTTGTGGGGGGAAACCAGGATTCGCAATGTCTTCATGAGACAGTGGCACCGCCACGCCCAGGTAGAGGAGCTGTCTTGTCGCCGTGACTTCGTGATCACGGAAGGACCTGGAGCGTGAGTCGCCCCTGATCCGGTGGTAACGCAGACTTGTGGAAGTCGGCGGAAAAATCCGCCCGTAGCAATATCTCGCTGGCGAGGTGACGCAAATGGGCGACCAGTTAAGTGTTAGTTTGCTTGTCCTCATCTTTTCCTTTATAGTTAGTCGCAATGGTACGTTGTACCATGCCGTTGGTGCCGCTTGCAGTAGTTGTTAGCGCACGCCATCCATGTGGAGGAGAGGGATAGGATTGCCATCCGCCTTCATGATCTCACCTAGGAGCAACTTGAAGAGAGTGGATACTGGTAGATCATGATCGTGGCGATCGCATTGGCGACTTCAGGGATCGGCTTGGCGAGTGCTACTCTTCCTGAAGAAGTCGCAGTCGTGTTTGAAGAACATCTATCGGGCGATGTTCCCGTTGGATGACACTCCATCAAGCCTGTTGGCTCTTCTGGCTAAATTCCAAGATATGTTTGCGGTTCGCGAAGTGCACAAGCAGCAACAGGTTGGTGCCAAGGCAGCCTCTCGATGGTGCGATTACGTGCCCGACGTGGATGTCTCGCCATTGCTTCTGGTCCGCCAGCGCCGCCAAATGTCTGCTTGGAATATGGTGCCGCACTATCAGGCGATGGACAGTCCAGCAGAGGAGATTGTCGACTTCTTCGAGGAACAAACCAATGTTCTTCTGTTGTACACTACTAGGAAACAGGCTGTTAGTGGCGCACCCGAAATGCTCATCCGTGGCGATTAGCGGGCGCCACGGCCTTGCACCACGGCTATCTCTCACTGCGGCGCACTGCCTAGTGCGCCACGGTTGTGTAGAGATAGGCGAGCGCACCTCCCAGTGCGCCACAGAAGTTTGGGATGGTGCGCCACTCGATTTTCGTGGCGCATCACCCAGTGCGCCTACCAAACTTCTATAGTGCGCTTAGGTGTAGCGCCCACGAGAAGGTGTACATGTGCGCCCATGATGTATTTTTTTTTAATTTCCGAGCCAGATTATATGCAATACAGATTATATACAATATTACAGTATATACACACACGATACAAGATATACAATTATATATATAAATACTCAATATGAAAAACAAGATTGAAACAAATACATATAGATAAGTCTCATACATGAATACATAGTCTAAGTTACATTGTTTAGATCATGTTACAAAGTAATAGTTGGTGAAATGCTAATACATGTGTCGATCGAACAAGTTAGAGCTCTAAGCTCGCCTAGACATCTAAACTAGCTAGCTAGACACAAACGCTGGATAAATAACCAAAGAAGATAAGCATGATCACCATGACGAAGGTGTAGGTCTTCATCCGGTTCCTTGTCCTAACTCCCGCTAGATAGCGCGTGTATCTAGCTTCCGCCCCCGCCATAGTGTTGTACCCTTTGTAGCTATTGCCGCTAAAATGGTGCACCTGTCTCCGGCAGTCTTTCCAATCATCGTGAACTCCGAACCCATCCCTTTTACACGACGTACCACGTCATCTATAAGTTGACAATAATAATTAACCGACTATTGAAAAAAAAATATATAATTAAAGTCGCATATGAAGATACACTTATAGAAAGTACTCCTATATAGTGTGCCACGACATTTCAATCATCGGCATTATTCTCAAAAAGACCAAAGTAACTCCAAAAGCATGCCTCATATATATACATAGGTCGTTGGACAAGGAATATGCTACGATGGAACCGCACGCCAAGTAGGATGCACAACACCTAGACTTGTGCATAGCACAAGCATCAATCCCATCGTAGCACATTCACATATAGTGTGCCACGACATTTCAATCATCGGCATTATTCTCGAAAAAGACTAAAGTAGCTCAAAAGAATGCCTCATATAACTAGCTAGGTCGTTGATTAGGAATATGCTATGATGGAACGGTTAGCCAAGTAAGATGCACAATTCTGGACTTGTGCATATCACAAGGCTAACTATCCCACATAGCACATTCATATATATTGTGCCGACATTTCAATCATCCATATTCTCGAAAAAGACAAAATAACTCGAAAAGAATGCCTCATATATATACATAGGTCGTTGATTAGAATATGCTACGATGGAACGGTGAGCCAAGTAGGATGCACAAGACCTGGACTTGTGCATATAACAAGGCTCACAGTCCCATCGTAGCACATTCACATATATAGTGTGCCACGACTTTCAATCATCGGCATTATTCTCGAAAAAAGAGTAAGGAAAAAAAGAAGGACCAAATTGAGCAATGGACCAAAGAGTAAGAAAAAAAACCAAGCATTGATTGATATATAATAATAATAAGAAAAATAAGTTCACTTGTCGTCCACACACACACACAAATGTCATCTATAGTTTGTAACTACAACTAGGCCAACATCAAGCCTTCTGGCTCGGCTTAGGGAACGGGAGGACGCCTTGTCTCGTCATGAACTTCCTATAGTCACCCTGCATCTCTAGGCGATCTTCTATGTCACGGTTATTCGGGATATTTCCTCCGTAGAAGATCCCCCCCGAAGTCATGACATCACGAAAGATGATTGCCCCAAACTGCTGCTGGATGCGATACATCTCTTGTCTAATATCCGAATCATTGATCTTGGCCTTTGCTTCTCGCCCATCGCTTGAGATGATCCGGCAGCAGAGAATTCGGCTGGTCAAGTAGGAACGCCTCATGTGATGGAGTGCGTAGTAGGCTTCCTTCTTCTTTGTTTTCCGTTTGCTTCACGCAGGGAACTCCGTTACGTGGTTGAAGACGTGCCTGCCGAACTTGACCTTCTTACGCACGAAGCTGGTGCCTTCCGTCGAGGTAAAGCCAGTGAGAGCATCATCCAGAACTTCCTTGATCTTGTCGTAGTTTTTCTTCTTTTCTAGAATCCCCGAGTCGAAATACGTGGCGTGGGAATGCTTCGGCGATAAGGAGATGAGTGTGCAGTGTTCATCTCTGCGCAAAAAATTCAAAGGGACGGTGTTGGAAAAAGAATGATGATGATCTAATAAAGCCACTCGACGGTGGCGAGTGAATAACGACTTACTCGGGAAAGTAAGGCACGAGAATGTATTCCTTTGTCTTGTTCGCCACGAGGATTCTTTTTAGGTATGAGGCCACGATACATCGTTCGGCGGGGGAACCCAAGCAGCCGTCACGCATGTAGTAGGGGTCCACTATAGCGATGCCCGGTGTGTTCTCTCTAATGATCTGCGTGGCGGCTGAGAGAAAGAGGCGGACCATGGTATAGTGTGGTATAGGTGGAACATATTGAAGATGTCCTCGAACGCAGGAAGAACAGATCCATGGGGCGTTTACGTAAGCCCAAGCCTGGTGGCACCTAACCACGAATCACCGGTGCGAGGATCTTTCTCCGATAGAAGGCGTCTCTCTATCGTTGACCGCAGTCATGCACACTCTGGAGTTCCGAACTGGCGAAGCTTCGCAAATTCTTAGGTAGCATGGGCTCACCGCCACATGAATCCTCCACATAATACCCTTGGGTCTTGGTGGCCAGTCCCGAAACCTGATCCGATTCGTAGTTGACGCCACCGGCTGGCTCGAGCTGCTAGATTTTCTTTTCCTGCCCTTTTTTCCTTTTGGAGAGCGGGCAGGCACCACAATCTGAGCACTGGCCGCCCTATGTAGTGTGTCAGGGCATAGAATAAAGGGCTGGTTGGTTGTATCAGCTGGCTCTGTAAAGGCGCAAGATGGAGGCGTCTCGAGAACCAAACAGATGCTTGGTGATAGTGGCTTTCCGTGGGGCCACCAGCTAGGTCTTCTTTGTTGCTGGCAAACCGAGTCTGAAGAAGTGATCATTCCGGTCTTCGTCGTCCTCGGCGGATCCTGTGCCATGTGCATATCATCAACATGATCATCCGACCCACCGCGTGGAGGTGACGCCGAGTAGGCGGTAAAGGGCCTTGCCACCGCTTGTCGGCACGACAGCGGTGTCTTGTTCATGGCGTGATGGCCCGCCGTCCCCAAACGGATCATGCTCTTTGGCCATAGCAAGAATAAGCGAAGCAACTTTCGAGGGACGGCTCTTCTTCATCCGCTCTGGGGGTTGAATGGGAGGTTCCTGGTCGTCGCAGCCCCTTAGCACCCGACTAATTTTAACCACATGCCGCTATCGGCATCGGCTTTGAGTGGAGCGGCTGCAAGGTTGAGCGATGGTACCCTTGCAACATCCCTCAGCTCGTTGTTCACGTAGCATAAGAGAGTGCAAGGAACATCCGTCTGCGGAAAACATGTCGGCATCGTCGCAAGATGCCATAAGAGTAATAGATGGCATGAAAGGCGGTAATTAAAGCAATTTGTTTACCGTGATGGCATCGAGATCGGCTAATGTCGACGCACCGCATACGGCGACGGGCATGCAAGAGACGGAAGGGCTGCTTGATGGCGCAGTGCTGGCCGCCGGTGTATTCTCCCTACCGACGGGTGCTTGGAGCTCCGGTGTCGCCGCTGCGATGGCAGGGGGCACCAACATGTACTCCGGCACGCGTGATGGCGAAGTCACCAACACTTGCGGCGCCGTGATGCTGGCGGCGGAGTCACGAACACGTAGTTCGCTGATTCGTCGGCGCCGTGTTGTTCGAGTGGCTCGACCATGCTTGGAATCGGCACGGCCCTACTCGATCACCCGCCTCCGATTCGCTATTGACTCCACCAAGGTAGGCGGGAAGGGCGTGAGGGTGATTGCCACGTTGTCTTGGGCGATCTGCGGGATCCGCGCCACTTGTGCCTTAAGTTCTTGAACCTCTCGGTTTCCTCCTCGCTCCTTCCCGGCGCTTTACATGCGTCCTCGGCGGTGGACCAAAATGATCCACCAATTCTTACCCCGAGGCAGCCAGACGGCCAGCGGCAACGGCTTCTTCATAACCGGCTCTATTTTCTTGGCCGGTTCATCGCCCTATTAAAGGGTTATCCCACTGGTGGCCACCGTCGACCACAGGATGAGGAACCCTGGGATCCATGACTAGCAACAATTTCCTCCTCCTGAGAAGAAGTAATGTGAATCATTTAGATCATCGATTAGATTGCAATCGTGTTGATCCGCCGTAATTAGATTATACTTACCACAATTTCCTCGAATTCCTTCACCAGGATCAGCGGTGAGTTGTTTGGTTTTGGGTCCACATGGTAGCAGGCCTGATGAAGTTCGAACCTGCCCGGTTCGAATTTGGCAAAAGGGTTTTCTATCCCTTGGATCTATACTCTTCGTCCTCCTTATTCCATTTTGCCTCCGCGGTTACGTATCCACCAGATCCGAGATGGTGATGACCTATATTCATCGCTGCGGCACCTTTCCCGATTACTATTGGCCAGGGCTCTTTGATTCACACCTCTCCTTGAACTCCGGAACTGATCTTGGTGATCTGGGTCAATCTTCGGATCTCCTCGAGACTTTGCCTTCTTTATAGATCTTCTTCTTTATCCGGGTTCTCCAGGCTAAAGGCGGTGCTCATCTTTGTGTGGGCGGTTGTTTACCGTTCCCATGATAATTTGTGTTCGATACTTAGCGGGAACTTGTATCTGCGTGACTTCTCGAAGAGGAGTGCGAAGTGGCCATTATCTTTATGCGGAGATTCGGTGTTGATCGAGATGGTTGTCCGGTGATCGCCGCCACCTTGCCCACCGCACCCTTTGACGACAAGGGCGGGCTCGAAAGGAACCCCTGATGGGCTCACTTCGGTAATTTCCTCCCTGACCGTGCCGACCGTGTTCGGGCGCCGGTCCTTCGGCTTCTTCTTCTTCTTCTTAGGAGGATTGCTACCACTCCCTGTGCCCTCGCCGCCATCAGTGGTTTCATCATCCGCCGTTCCTTCGGCTTCTTCCTCCGCGTCTTCCATCTCATCATCCTCGCTCTCCGAAGGATGGTATTCTTCATCGTCTTCTAGCCGCTGGGCCGCCTCCCAGAATGTCAATTGTTTATTCGGAGGTCTAAGTTCTCCTTCAGCGCTGATGCGCTTAGAACATCCAGCCTCGTCGTTGTCACACATCTTTGCACTAATAAAAAAAAATTGGTTAAATGCACGGAAAAATCCGGCATGACCTTTGCTAATTTTCTTAAACTAGGAGTGCCCGATTTCTGCCGAAACGGAAGTTAATCAACATTCCGGCAAAAATCGGGACTCATTTCATACAAGAACCTGCATACACACATAATAAAGTGCTTCATATACAAGCACAAGCACAATTTCAAGGTGCTGTTGTCCCAGCACAGATAGTAGTAGAAGCACAGTAGCACCACAGATAGTAGTAGCCAGAGCAACACTAGGATGGATATAAGGAACAGATAGTAGTAGCAGCACAGATAATAGAAGTAGTAGCAGCTCAAGTAGCATAGAAGTAGTAGTAGCACAAGTAGGGTGGACATATAATATGTGGATGTTCCAGACTAAGAAGAAGAGCAAGCACAACAATGACAACGATAAGCGAGCAAGCACAACACGCAAGCATATTGCTGTCATTTGTACTATTTCGATTGGGAGAAAGCGGTGGATTCACGGGTTATTATTTGGATGAAATATGCAAAGATCATATTTCTATCGGTATTATCTCAGTAATCTCAAACATTATATACCAAACTTATGTTTTCTGAAAGAAAGAAATTGTAGAGCAACTGAATGTGTACATCAAACATATCTTAAGTACTGACTGCCCAATATGCTTTTTTTCTGGAAGCTGGTTTAGAAGTACTAACTTCCCAATATGCATTTTTTTTACAAAACACCAACTTTCGACAGAGTGCACAACATTAGTATGATTGATAAGCAGCTAGCATATGAGCCTGCTTGACCACACCATGACACTTCCTCTGCCTCCAGTGTTGTGTGATTATTTACAGCAATGTTGATCCATGAAATTTAACAGAAAGATGGGCATTTAAGAAACAACCCAAAGACAAACATTGTAATAGCCATTGATGCTAGTTGAACCACCACACTAAAGGAGTCTAGATACATGGTTAAGCATCTTATACTCCAGGCAAGGATGTGCCATATTTTCAACATTGTCTGTGTCATATGTAGTTAGTTTGGTTATAACCATCCCTTCTGGATATCAGTACCATGACTGCAGTTATAGGTTCTAAGGCTACAAACTCTTAACACTTTTAAGTCAGCTAATCAAGAGGTGCGAATGGTATATAATGACTACTCGGATAATTAACTAGATCAAGAGAATGTCGGATAGTCGATCTGGTCGGTGAGAAGAATTTAGCAAAGAGGACTAGACAGGAATTCTTTTAGCAGAAGGGATATCATACACATAACAAAGCAGGGTAATTTACTACAAAAATGATCGTAACTGGTATATCTTTTCTACACTTTGTACATCATGTGCCAAAACATGACAGGCTAAACTAGGCTGTACAGGGGTGACAAGAAGACAAGCTAAGCTCTATAATGTACATCACTGTTTACATATGGACCATTCAGATGGTAATATCATCGTTTTCTCGCTCGAGGCAAGGAGCTCCATCCGCGCTTTGATGCGTCGACATTTCCTGTGATTTAACCAGTGTCGGTCTATGCCTATTTTTACACCTCCATGGATTCAATTGTCTCTCTTTATAGCTTGACATCGTCATGGCTTTCGGATGAGAAATGAGAGAAAATCGGGTGTCACGGAGAAACCGCTCCAGAATTGATCGTTTTTGCCCAACGGTTCATGGGAAACTCCGGTTTCGGTGTCAGTGGTGCTAACCTCAGAGCTCATATCAGCCTCAGTCGTCGTGGCCCTGTGGGTGGTATCTTGGTGAATATTGGGAAGCATACAATCATACTACCTAAGAACATTTCCTAACTCTGAATCCTAACTCTGAACCACTACTCTGAACAACCATAAACCATGCAACCATTTCCTAACTGAATTTCAAAATCTGAATTTCCTACTCTAAATTTCCTAATCTGAATTTCCTAACTGATTAACATTTCCTAATCTGAATTTCCTAATCTAAACATTTCCTAACTGAATTTCCTAAGAACATTTCCTACTCTGAGCATTTCCTAACTGAACCCTACTCTGAATCCTAAGAAAATCTGAACATTTCCTACTCTGAATCCTAAGAACCCTAACTGAACCCTACTCTGAATCCTAAGAAAATCTGAACATTTCCTACTCTGAATGCTAAGAACCCTAACTGAACCCTAACTTTGAACCCTTACTCTGAATCCCCTAAGTGAATGGATGCAACGAGAGGGGAGAGAGGGGGAGAGGGGAGAGGGTGATTCTCACCTCCGAGACAAGGACGATGATGAGCACGCGGACGATGAGGGCCTTCTCCTTCACGGATTTGGCTGACTCGACCTCCTCCTCCACGAAGCAAGCGCGACCCTCCTCTTGGCGTGGCGACTTGACCTCCTCCTCCTGGGATGCGGTGGCGGCAGATTGGCGTGACACGGCCTGCTCCTCCACGGTCTCCTCCTCGAGTGGCGGTGGTGGCTGAAGTGGCGGCGGATCGACAGTGTCGGGCTGGCAGGAGAGATGGGTGGGGCGGTTGAATGGGGATGAGGGCGTGTGTGCCTGCGTGCGTGGATAAGACAAAGATAGGCGTGGCGCACTGCGGCATAGTGCGCTACGGATATCCGTAGCGCACTATGCTGAGTCACGCCTATCTCCTCTAACTATATAAGAAAAGAGTCCACTATCTAATAGATTCACTACCCTATCCCACTGGTTCTGCCCACTACTCTATTCTAAAGTTCTAAGCACCCAGGTTCGAATCTTGGTGCCCCTCTTTTTTATTTTTATTTTAAAAATACTTTTAAATGTTCCAAAAATGCCCAAAAGTGGTAATATATGCCATATTTGTTTTGTTTTTATTTTATAAATACTTTTAAATGTTCCAAAAATGCCCAAAAGTGGTAATATATGTCATAAAAGTGGTACAAATAATATGATTCAAAGTATAACTAAATTTTATAATAATTTGTCCATAATAATATGAATAAAGTGCGGCCCTACTAGACCACCGCACTTTACAATTTTTTCGACCACAGCGTTTTAAATATTTTTTGAGCTAGCGTTTTACAATCTTTTTCCCTTCTTTGTCGGCGGTTGAATAATTTAGCCCGGCACTTTAATGTTTCTTCTTCGAGCGGGCTACCTTTTTTGGGTAGGGTTGTCCTTTTCTTCTTGTGATGTATGTTCTTGCATCGTAGTCGTTAAATCATCTTCAATCTTTGGATCACCGTCTTTGGTCGAAGTCTTGCTCGTTGGTGACTCCATCCATTCCGATGATGTTTCTTTTTCCTCTCCTCACGACAACACGGCTAGGCTTTGTCGGGTCGGTAATGAAAAACATTGGTCCACTTCGGTAGCCAGTACCCATGGTTCATTTTTTAGCGTACGTTTGCCGTGACCTTGGATTTGGCTGCCGGGTATAACCATGGTTGTGAAATACGGTCTTCTTTCGGCTATTTGCCCATCGACCACGGAACATGGCACCTTTTCTCCCACGATGGTGAGCTCCCGGATCTCTCGATTCTTCCAGTAGAATCTTTCCTTCACGTTGTCGCCGGTGTAGAATTCGACGTTGCGCTGAGTTCTGATAATCACACTTGTTGTCCTTTTCCTCCGTGTAGAATGTGTAGCCGTTGATATCATATGCCTGATAGGTCACCAGGTTTTGCATCGGTCCCTGCGACAAGGTGAATATGATCTTTTCCGTGTCAGAAGAATGCGGCGGGGATTATCAAGGGCGTCTGCCTAAACCAACGCGTGAAATCTGAGTTGTGCTCTTTGATTATTTCTCCTGCGTCCCTCTGTATGCGGTCCATTGTACTTCTTCTCGATTAACCTTTTGTGCTTACCCGTACCCAAGGATCGACCAGTTCTAAATGCTGAAGCGCGACAAGGTTTGCTCGATCAAAGTCTGGCGTCGAAAATCGAAGTCTGCATGCGATGTCGGCGACCCTCTCGTGACCAGATCCGTCGAGCTTGCCAAGGTGTGCATTGACGGGAAGACCGGCGGGGTTCTCCATGTCTAGATAATTCGATGCGAGAAGAGATGCACTCTTGACCGAAAGCCCTTGGCTATGCTTCCATCTGGGCAGGACCTGTTGTGAACGTATCCTTTGATGTGTCCGTTCATCCTCGACGCCATCATGCTGCGGAGGAACATCGGCCCGAGTTATGCGATGTCCTCCACGACATGGACCAGCAGATGCACCATAATGTCGAAGAATGCGGGTGGGAAGTAGACCTCAAGCTCACATAGTATCACCACGATCTCCTCCTGTAGCCTTGAGGCTGATTCAAGCCAATCGACTTCCTAGAGATGGCGTCGAAAAACTGCATAGGCCAATCGCGTTAAAAACTCACGGACGTGCTCGTCATTATCCCTCTTAGATGCGACCGGAGTACTGCGTCATTAGCACGCACGGTCGTGAGACTTCATGCCTGCCCTTGAACCTCTGCCCGCCTCGTCTAGGTATCTTCTTATCTTGCCCGCGTGGCCGTAAGGAATTTGACTCTAGAGCGCTTGAAAAACTGTTTGATCTCATCTGGCTTAGAGTGAAGCAAGAAGGAGGGCAGTAATGTCGTTCTTCTTGAACTTTTTACCCTTAGGGACCTTGTGTCGTCTCCGACTCATGATCATCGTCATCTTCTGATCATCGGGGTAGTGTCGTCCTCGTGAAGCTCCTTGGGATACCCAAGCATATCAGGTCGTGCCTTGCTTCGGACCATCTTCGTCTCGGCATGTTGATTATGGTGGCGACCAGACTCTTACCGTTTTTCGTGATATGCATGATCGCGAGGCTATGAGCGTCTTGGAGAAACTTCGGTATAGCAACTCCGGAAAGCGGACCTTGTTTTCCATACCTTCATCTTGGCTTGTCTTGTTCTTTGCCTCTTCCTTCTTTCTGGCTTAGGACAATCTTTCAGTTTTCAGCAACTCTTCCACTTCTTAGCTGCTCCCTCGCTCTAAGATTCCTCGGGTCTCTGATTTGCCATCGAACAGGTCTCCATGTTTTCTCCATGGATCATTCTTGCCCGAGCCACCTCCGATGCCCCATGAACCTGGTTTTTCGATGACCTGGATCTTTCTCTGAATTTGAGAGATAGCTTGTTGTTATCCATGCACCTAGCATGCGCCAAAATCCTTGGATAACCTTTGCCCGAGATATACCACAGCTTAACTTTGGATAGTCTTGCGCCCATAGTGACCATAACGCAGCTCTCATAGTGAAATAATCTTGTGCTTGGCAATGCGTCGTAAGTATTAGCTCGATTCCCTTAGCGTGGCTAGCTCCTCTTTCAACAGCCCGAGGATACAGTTGATGTCGATTTTCCGGAGTTGTTTAGGCCCTTGAATTAGCATACTCATTTGTATGTACTTGTTCTTCATGCACAACCATGGAGGTAAGTTGTACATCCATACAAACTCCCGCAGGCTTAAGTGATGTAATGGCGTGCTGCTCTACCAGCTACTTAGAGCAGTTGAGGTCCATCGGTGCCATTTCGGCGCCAACCTGATGTTCTCGAATCTCCACAGAATTGCAGGGAATTCCAAGGTCAAAATGCTTTCAGCTGCTAACTTGCTCCCGAAGGGTCGTCGGCTGACTCATCCTTTTGGGGTCATCATCATCTCACGGCTTCTTCGCTTTCTCCGCATGCCATCGCATTTGACTTAGCTTCGCTGTAGGGTCCCACGAAATGGCGCTACAGGGCGGGGTGATAGAGAAAGTACGCCATACCACTTTTCGAGGGTGCTTTCTTCCCTTTCTTGTATCGACTCACGCCGCACGGGACATGTGGTCGTTTCTCACGTCCTCGCCGATAAATGATGCAATCGTTGATGCATCGTGATATCTAACATGCGGTGGAATCGAGAAGGGAATGACGATTTTTCTTAGCATCCTCGATACTAGTTGGACATGTGTTCCCCTCGGAAAAGCGATCGTGCGAATGCCATCATATCATTGAAGCTTCGCGTCGCTCAATTTGTGCTTTGCCTTCATCTCCATAGTATGGCGTTACATTCAACTCGGGTATCCCTCGGGCCTGCATCCTTCATACAATGGAAGTAACGGCGTCTTTCTCAAGTTTAGCTTAAGCTTGGCTTTCTCTCTAAGCGGCATACTGGCATTACTGAAATCTGCCTTGAAGCAGCCTCTTGCACATAAGGGTCCCGCACCCGACTTTGACGTTGTTCCATGGTAAATACGCTCCTCGGCATCTAGATCATCATCATCCCGATGCTGCTTGGCACCTTCACCATCTCTAGGGAGACTCTTCATCCATCTACATGGTTCTTAAGCCGTGATGATGATCATTATCATGTTAGCCACCTTCTTCACCGTCTCCATCATCTGCACGTCATAAACTTATCCAGCAAAGGTGTATCCATCCATGAAACCATAAAGGCGGGAGGCAGTGCGTCTTTCTGATTCCGAATCTTACGTCCGCAGTTGGGTTTGCATCTTACGCACGGACATCTTATATCTTGTCTTGTTGATTTACGTATCATGTCGGCCGTACTTTGTTTTGTTCAAAATCTAGCCACAATGCCTTACGCTCTCATTATGCGGACATTTTTGCACACCTTACGATGTACACGGTACAATTTTGAAGTCTATTAGAACCACATAATGAATGCACATGCATGCAATTGGTCGATGAAAGAATTTGTTTGACGACCTACTCCTAAAATTAGGACCTTTGCCGAAATACAAAAGTCTTGCCAAAATGAAATGAATCAACATTTGTGGCAAAACAAATAACAACTTGTTCACATACAAACACAAGAGAGATCGAGACGATCCATACTACACATGAACATATCATTATCCTCTCCATACACATGCATGAGCATCGCCGATACTCTCCATATACACACACATATGACCATCGATCCTCTCACATACACACATCATGAGCATCGATCATCTACGCTTACATATGAGCACAACATCATCCATATACACATAGAACCATCCTTACATGGACAACTTACGAAGATGAGAGATAGATCGCAAGAGAAAGATGGAAAAGGAGGAATGTTGGCCGCGTCGGCCAGGAAGAGGATAGATGAGACCAGGAGACCTCCTCTATACTTATGTAGCAACATCCAGAAGCAAGTTTACATGCTAAAAATGGTGAATGTGTGGAGAAATTGAGGTGGGAAGGAGAAGATCCCGACTAGATCTAAGAGAGGAAGAAGAAGGAAAAGTGAAGTGTGGGGTTGGTGGATGTGGTCACCGCTGTGCATAAGTGCTGTATCCCTAAAAGGCTCGACAGCTTATCAAGTAGGCGCACACGACCTAGTGCGCATACGGGAATCTGAAACTGTCTATGGCCTTTTATAGGCCGTATGTTAAGCCACAGATATCTACTCCTGTGGCGCACTAGGCAATCTTGCTCCTGAAGACTCAATAACCGTTTGAAGCGAGAGGGGCATGCTCTTGGGCATAAGCCGCACCAGCCCCATGTGCGCTACACGGATGACCCTAACAGCAAGTGGCTTTTGCAGCTATAATGCGCCTTCTGAGATGTTTAGCGTCTGACCAGCAGGGCCTGGCCATCCCACATGCATCTACGGCGGCACTATAGTCATGTCATTGCTCTGAGTTATTCTGAATTGATAATGAGACGCACGACACAGGTGTACCAATTAATACCTTTGTTTTTAGCCGTGGGGCACTTCAACCATATGATATGGATGTCTTGCGATTACCTATAACCGTTTTCCTAGTAGTGAGTAGCGACATGAATTTGTATCCTGCACATAGTGTATTTGTGTTGTAAGAAGTTAATGTGGTTGTAGATGTTTATCGTTGAATGTGTCATGACTTTGTTGGCGATGAGGTCGTTGCATTATCTTTGAGATCCTTTTCGTGCTTTGACCATCCCTTTGTCAACTTTGCGGTAGCGTTGCGGTGGGTTGACTGCGTTAAGGGTTTGATTTGATGTTATTTTTCAGGAACCACTTAGTTTGTAGCTGGTTAGAAGAATAGATGTATGTGAATTGGCGTGGCCCAGTACTCGTGTGAGGAATGAGAAAGAAAAACTTCGAGTTTTGGGGCACTTAAGCTTTTTATTTATTTGAAAAACGGTCGAGGTACAATGTGTTAGCTAAAAGTAACCTTG